>ONZH01024120.1:0-18200 GCA_900303285.1 Rhinella marina
TCTATTATATACTATAATCTGTAGTGTCCTCTCTATTATATACTCAATTATATACTACAATCTGTAGTGTCCCCTCTATTATATATACTAAATCTGTAGTGTCCTCTCTATTATATAACTAAATCTGTAGTCTGTAGTGTCCTCTCTATTATATACTAGATCTATCTGTAGTGTCCTCTCTATTATATACTATATCTGTAGTGTCCTCTATTATATACTAGAATCTGTAGTGTCCTCTCTATTATATACTAGAATCTGTAGTGTCCTCTCTATTATATACTATAATCTGTAGTGTCCTCTCTATTATATACTAGTAATCTGTAGTGTCCTCTCTATTATATACTAGAATCTGTAGTGTCCTCTCTATTATATACTAGAATCTGTAGTGTCCTCTCTATTATATACTATAATCTGTTAGTGTTCCTCTGTGTGTCTATTATATCTACAATGTAGTGTCCCTTATTATATAGTAGAATCTGTAGTGTCCTCTCTATTATATACTATAATCTGTAGTGTCCCCTCTATTATATACTACAATCTGTAGTGTCCTCTCTATTATATACTACAATCTGTGTGGTCCTCTCTATTATATTACTATTATCTGTAGTTCTTCTCTTATTATATACTATAATCTGTAGTGTCCTCTCTATTATATACTATATCTGTAGTGTCCTCTCTATTATATACTACTGTAGTGTCCTCATTATATAGTGTCTCTCTATTATATACTAGAATCTGTAGTGTCCTCTCTATTATATACTATAATCTGTAGTGTCCTCTCTATTATATACTAGAATCTGTAGTGTCCTCTCTATTATATACTAGAATCTGTAGTGTCCTCTCTATTATATACTAGAATCTGTAGTGTCCTCTTATATATACTACATTATCTGAGTGTCCTTCTATTATATACTAGAATCTGTAGTGTCTCTCTATTATATACTAGAATCTGTAGTGTCCTCTCTATTATATACTACAATCTGTAGTGTCCTCTCTATTATATACTAGAATCTGTAGTGTCCTCTCTATTATATACTAGAATCTGTAGTGTCCTCTCTATTATATACTAGTAATCTGTAGTGTCCTCTCTATTATATACTACAATCTGTAGTGTCCTCTCTATTATATACTAGAATCTGTAGTGTCCTCTCTATTATATACTAGAATCTGTAGTGTCCTCTCTATTATATACTAGAATCTGTAGTGTCCCCTCTATTATATACTAGAATCTGTAGTGTCCTCTCTATTATATACTATAATCTGTAGTGTCCTCTCTATTATATACTAAATCTGTAGTGTCCTCTCTATTATATACTAGAATCTGTAGTGTCCTCTCTATTATATACTACAATCTGTAGTGTCCTCTCTATTATATACTAGAATCTGTAGTGTCCTCTATTATATACTACAATCTGTAGTGTCCTCTCTATTATATACTACAATCTGTAGTGTCCTCTCTATTATATACTAGAATCTGTAGTGTCCGCTATTACTCTTATTATTATATATACAATCTGTAGTGTCCTCTCATCTATATATACTCTGTAGTGTCCTCTCTATTATACAATCTGTAGTGTCCCTCTATTATATACTACAATCTGTAGTGTCCTCTCTATTATATACTAACAATCTGTAGTGTCCTCTCTTATTATATACTAGAATCTGTAGTTTTCCTCTATTATATACACAATCTGTAGTGTCCTCTCTATTATATACTACAATCTGTAGTGTCCTCTCTATTATATACTATAATCTGTAGTGTCCTCTCTATTATATACTATAATCTGTAGTGTCCTCTCTATTATATACTACAATCTGTAGTGTCCTCTCTATTATATACTAGAATCTGTAGTGTCCTCTCTATTATATACTACAATCTGTAGTGTCTTCTCTATTATATACTACAATCTGTAGTGTCCTCTCTATTATATACTAGAATCTGTAGTGTCCTCTCTATTATATACTAGAATCTGTAGTGTCCTCTCTATTATATACTATCTGTAGTGTCTCTCTATTATATACGTAGAATCTGTGTCCTCTCTATTACTATGTCCTCTAGAATCTGTAGTGTCCTCTCTATTATATACTAGACTAGAATCGTAGTGTCCTCTCTATTATATACTATAATCTGTAGTGTCCTCTCTATTATATACTAGAATCTGTAGTGTCCTTCTCTATAATAGTATTATATTACTGAAATCTGTAGTGTCCTCTCTATATATATATACTGATCTGTAGTGTCCTCTCTATTATATACTAGTAGATTATATACTATCTGTAGTGTCCTCTCTATTATATACTAGAATCTGTAGTGTCCTCTCTATTTATACTAGAATCTGTAGTGTCCTCTCTATTATTATATACTGTAGTATTATCTGTAGTGTCCTCTCTCTCTAGTGTATTATACTATCTGTAATCTGTAGTGTCCTCTCTATTATATACTATAATCGTAGTGTCCTCTCTAGTGTCCTCTCTATTATATACTAGAATCTGTAGTAGTCCCTCTCTATTATTATATACTATAATCTGTAGTAGTCCTCTCTATTATATACTAAGTGTCCTCTCTATCTGTAGTGTCCTCTCTATTATATACTATAATCTGTAGTGTCCTCTCTTATATACTATACCTATTAATCTATATGTCCTCTCTATTATATACTAGAATCTGTAGTGTCCTCTCTATTATATACTAGATCTGTGTTTGTCCTGTCTCCTCTATTTATATACTATAATCTGTAGTGTCCTCTCTATTATATACTAGAATCTGTAGTGTCCTCCTCTATTATATATATAATCTGTAGTGTCCTCTCTATTATATACTAGAATCTAGAATCTGTAGTTCCTTCTATTATATACTAGAATCTGTAGTGTCCCTCTATTATATACTATAATCTGTAGTGCCCTCTCTATTATATACTAGAATCTGTAGTGTCCTCTCTATTATATACTAGAATCTGTAGTATCCTCTCTATTATATACTAGAATCTGTAGTGTCCTCTCTATTATATACTAGAATCTGTAGTGTCCTCTCTATTATATACTATAATCTGTAGTGTCTCCTCTATTATATACTAGAATCTGTAGTGTCCTCTCTATTATATACTATAATCTGTAGTGTCCTCTCTATTATATACTACAATCTGTAGTGTCATTATCTATAATCTGTAGTGTCCTCTCTATTATATACTATAATCTGTAGTGTCCTCTCTATTATATACTACAATCTGTAGTGTCCTCTCTATTATATACTATAATCTGTAGTGTCCCCTCTATTATATACTACAATCTGTAGTGTCCTCTCTATTATTAATAGTGTCCTCTCTATAATCTGTAGTGTCCTCTCTATTATATACTATACTGAATCCTGTAGTGTCCTCTCTCTATTATATACTAATCTGTAGTTCCTCTCATTATATACTATAATCTGTAGTGTCCTCTCTATTATATACTATAATCTGTAGTGTCCTCTCTATTATATAAGCTCTTTTCTGCCATAAACAGGTGAAAGACGCCACACATCTCGTTAGGCCATTAACCTGGTTTAACCCTTCCTTTCACACAAGAAGAAGCCTCTGGAGGTGATGTCGCGGACGTGTAAATACGTTATGTATCCAGACTCCGACAACACTCTCCCGTTTTTTCAGGCTTGGGATAGAGACCTAGGATAGAATTCATCCCTGAGGAGAGGAAAACACCTTTCTAGTCATTAAACTTGTATCCAACGTTTATAAAATCCTAACGAGGGGGCACCTGACCCCGGTTGGCCTCAATAAGTATAACCTCAATTACGACCCTATTGCTGGAGGTGTGGTTCTTCCTCTGGCACATATTATCATCTATGGTGGACCTGTCCTGCCATTATTCCGTTTTGGAAATCTATTCTCCTCTGTATCATTAAGATCGCTGGTCTTAATCTTCCCCTGACACCAGAGCTTTGTCTCCTCCACTTGCCACCACATAAGATACCAAATCATCGCAGCCAGAATACTCATCCCTAATCCCTACCTTTTGGGAGTCAGATTCCCCCCCAACAGTGGCTCTGTGGATAGACAGGGTTAACTTCGTGTTCCGACTGGAGGAATTGGCCAAATGGTACTTGAAAAGCCACAGCTCCTTCACATGGTCTGGTGCCCTTGGACCCGTTACAGGGGCTATAACTGATATCAGACGCACGATACCTGTACTGAAGGTCTTATCTGCAGGTCTTACCTCTCGCGTTGCAATCAGACTTTGTATTCAGTATTTATGACAATAACAACAAATGTCCTATGGACCGTTATACAGTATACACAGCCTGGCCCTGCTGATTCCTGTAACCCTTTATGCTGTTGAATGTTTTGTAACGTTACTTTATATTACATTTATTCTAATATTTATTTATAGATTTTGATACTCGATTGTGAATTAGCTATTTGATTACTTCGTGGCGATCTTCCTCATATCAGATGTTACAATTGTCATGAACCATTGAGTGTGAACCCCCTGTGCCTCGTGTCCTACCTCCTCGAAGGGCGTTGTCTAAGTGAACTCCTCATTCTTCACAGTACCCTTGATGGTGGGGATAGACTTTCCGAGGGGAACACCAGGTCGCTACCCCTTGATGAGGGCTGGAACACGAGGCACGAGGCAGACCAGGAGGTACCTGCGTAGGTACCAGAGGTACAGCGGTGGTCAGCGGTCCAAGTCGTTACCAGGAGCAACTATGCAGGACTGAAGGATGAGGCGAAGTCAGACAGGCAATGAGTCAGGGCAGGCGGCACAGGAACTAGTCAGGCAATTCAGGCAGTGAACAGGTGGGTAGTGGAGTCAGATAACAAAGTGAGGGTCAGAACACAGGAACAGGTACAAACAAATGCAAGACAAAGGACCTTGACACTGAGGCATCTAGGCAGAGGGCTGAGTGACTTAAATAGGGTCAGGGTTGGTTAGCGAGGTCACATGATCCACCCATGTGATCAAACATGGTCACCTGATCACACCACACACCACTTTTTTTATATATAACCATGGTTGTTCATTATTTAGATTTTATATAGTATTTGAGGAGCTTATGGAATACATGTGTATATATATAAATATATCTATGTACACTATCATATATAATCCTGTGCAATTCTCCATATATATATGTGTGTAGCCCTTATACATTTATATTTATTTCTTATGGCATTATTTTATTATTTTTTATGTTATTTTATATTCTTTTGAACACTCTTCTTTTATGATATTAGGGTTGATCTTATAAATGGGCATATCTATATGCAATGTTATTATTTGAATCAGCACTATAGCATTGAATATAAGACAAGTGGAGGGTTAATCACTAATTATCCTTTTGAAGCGGACCACATGTTTGACCCAATCTAGAGGCTATATATATGACTATCTATTCAAGAGCGCCACACCACTGAGGAAGGGGAAGTACCCCGAAACGTGTTTGGTTTCAATAAGTGGCAGCTTCAGAAGGAATATAGGCTCCCTGAATAGAATAGAGGAGTCATCTATTTCAATAAGTATCAGTGATTTATACCTAAGGATTAATCCCACCTTGAACTGACTGCTTGACCGTTCTCCCTCTATGAATATTGCTGGACAAAGCGTATTATGAAAAAGAAATCCAGCTAACCCCAACGAATATTTCTGTTAAACAGCATAGCGTCCACGTGGAACGCTGTAAAAAGGCGCGGACTGCGCGTGTGAAAACTGAGGGAGACACGGAGGATCGTGAGAGCGACTGCTAATGTGTAGAGCTGGAACGGCCACACGCCATCGGAGGGTAATGTACTGAACCCCCTCATATACATTGATGTACTATATCTCGCACCATTTTACATTGCATTAACCAGGAGTTATTGGTCCTCGAGTTTACCTGGAGTCAAAACTGCTTTAGCGGAGAACTCTGCATCTGTTCAAAAACTGGTTGAACCCGGTTTATATAGCGTACCTTCCAATCTGACACCTTGTTTGCCCCCCTATATGCCATCAGGGGTGCAAGTGGACGTTATATACAATATTGTCAGCTATCATAGTACATATATGCATAATTGTTGCTTTTTGTCAATTTGATATTGTTGTGATTTAATTGTCTCATTTGATTTATGGTGCGTCTACATTTAGTATTTACACCTATTTTATTAGTATTTTTTACTATATTTTTAACCATTTTTTTAAAGTATTTGTTTAGCAATAAAGTAAATCCCTACAAAAGGCCAAATGTGAGTGTGCTTATCTAGCATTTAATACTACGTTTTATAGCACTTTTATTATTACGGTCTGGGTGTACCGTAGATTTAGCACCTCTTAATCCAATTGCTGCATTCAGTGGAGAGCCGCTATTTCCCGATATCATTTTCCTTTCTGGTCATATGATCAAACATGGTCACCTGATCACACCACATGACCTAACACGGTCACATGATCAAACCTGCTCCGGCCCAGAGGGAGTGATGCAAGGAACAAGGAAGTTGAAGCCAGGGCTGGATGGAAACTCTGGAGCAGATCTCAGAGTAAAAGCACCTACACAGCCAGGGCCCAGGACTGCAGCGGTGAACGGGAACACAAGCAGCAGATCACCGCTGAACACAACACCCAGGACGGCAGCGGTAAGCAGGTGAACAGCGGCATATAGCGGCCGCTGTTACAACAATGTCCACCAGTTATGCACATAGCCACCTTATATGTATCGTCTTCTCTACGTGTGAATCTGATGACCTGATGCACCTGATCCTCCTTCAAACATGTCATTACAAAATCTCTATAAAAAGAATTTAAAAAGAAAAGAAGCTGCAGGGACGGGGACACCTCCTGACCAGAGACATCTTCTCTGTAACTCTTTATAGAAGCCCCTGGAGTAGAGTCATAGACAGTGAACACAACATGGGAGGATACTGTGTGGACGGGCAACCTGGTGTGGTAGTGGGGACTCTTATCATTGCTTCTTCATCGGGAAGTGATGGTCACAAAGTCCAGGACCTCATAGCTCTATTCTGACCAATACTATCAGACCTGCAATCAGCACATACGTACAAATAGTATATTCGCTCATACAGGAAAGACTTGTTCCCCTTGTGTGCCATGTTCAGAACCACCTTCTGCAGTGACCGGGACACAGTGGCGCACATGAGTGTGGGTGGCCGGACGGGTGCAGTAGTCGTACTGGTTATATGGAGGCTAGCTTCTAAATGACTGGGTATATGGGGACTAGCTTCTCTCTCTATCAGACTGGGTATATGGAGGCTAGCTTCTCTATCAGACTGGGTATATGGAGGCTAGCTTCTCTCTCTCTATCAGACTGGGTATATGGAGGCTAGCTTCTCTCTATCAGACTGGGTATATGGAGGCTAGCTTCTCTCTTCTATCAGACTGGGTATATGGAGGCTACCTTCTATCTACATGACTGGGTATATGGAGCTAGCTTCTCTCCTATCAGACTGGTTATATGGAGGCCTAGCTTTCTAATGACTTGGCTATATGGGGACTTAGGCTTCTCTTCTCTATCAGACTGGGTATTATGGAGGCTAGACTCCTAAATGACTGGGTATATGGAGGCTAGCTTCTCTCTCTATCAGACTGGGTATATGGAGGCTAGCTTCCTCTCTCTCTATCAGACTGGGTATATGGAGACTAGGCTTCTCTTCTCTATCAGACTAGCGGTTAATGGGATATAGAGGTTAGCTTCTATCAGACTGGGTATATGGAGGCTAGCTTCTCTCACTATCAGACTGGGTATATGGAGACTAGCTTCTATCTTCTGTCAGACTGGGTTATATGGAGGCTAGCTTCTATCAGACTGGGTATATGGAGGCTAGCTTCTCTCTCTATCAGACTGGTATATAGAGGTTAGCTTCTCTCTATCAGACTGGGTATATAGAGGCTAAGCTTCTCTCTCTATCAGACTGCGGTATATAGAGGCTAGCTTCTCTCTCTATCAGACTGGGTATATGGAGGCTAGCTTCTATCAGACTGGGTATATGGAGGCTAGCTTCTCTCTCTATCAGACTGGGTATATAGAGGTTAGCTTCTCTCTATCAGACTGGGTATATGGAGGCTAGCTTCTCTATCAGACTGGGTATATAGAGGTTAGCTTCTCTCTATCAGACTGGGT
Source organism: Rhinella marina (assembly GCA_900303285.1). Lineage (NCBI taxonomy): Eukaryota > Metazoa > Chordata > Amphibia > Anura > Bufonidae > Rhinella > Rhinella marina. The sequence goes on from ONZH01024120.1 coordinate 8,105, forward strand.
ATATAGAGGCTAGCTTCTCTCTCTATCAGACTGGGTATATAGAGGCTAGCTTCTCTCTATCAGACTGGGTATTATGGAGGCTAGCTTCTCTCTCTATCAGACTGGGTATATGGAGGCTAGCTTCTCTCTCTATCAGACTGGGTATATGGAGGCTAGGCTTCTCTCGCTATCAGACTGAGTATATGGAGGCTAGCTTCTCTCTATCAGACTGGGTATATGGAGGCTAGCTTCTCTCTCTATCAGACTGGGTATATGGAGGCTAGCTTCTCTCTCTATCAGACTGGGTATATGGATGCTAGCTTCTCTCTCTATCAGACTGGGTATATTGGAGGCTAGCTTCTCTCGCTATCAGACTGGGTATATGGAGGCTAGCTTCTGTCTCTATCTGACTGGGTATATGGAGGCTAGCTTCTCTCTATCAGACTGGATATATGGAGGCTAGCTTCTTTCTATCAGACTGGGTATATGGAGGCTAGCTTCTCTCTCTATCAGACTGGGTATATGGCGGCAAGCTTCTTTTATCATACTGGGTATATAGAGGTTAGCTTCTATCATACTGGGTATATGGAGGCTAGTTTCTCTATCAGACTGGGTATATAGAGGCTAGCTGCTCTCTCTTTCAGACTGGGTATATCGAGGCTAGCTTCTCTCTCTATCAGACTGGGTATATGGAGGCTAGCCTCTCTCTCTATCAGACTAGGTATATGGAGGCTAGCTTCTCCCTATCTATCAGACTTGGTATATGGAGGCTAGCTTCTCTATCAGACTGGGTATATGGAGGCTAGCTTCTCAATCTATCAGACTGGGTATATGGAGGCTAGCTTCTCTATCAGACTGGGTATATGGAGGCTAGCTTCTCTATCTATCTATCAGACTGGGTATATGGAGGCTAGCTTCTCTATCAGACTGGATATATGGAGGCTAGCTTCTCTATCTATCTATCAGACTGGGGTATATGGAGGCTATCTTCTCTCTATCAGACTGGGTATATGGAGGCTAGTTTCTCTCTATCAGACTGGGTATATGGAGGCTAGCTTCTCTCTCTATCAGACTGGGTATATGGAGGCTAGCTTCTCTCTCTATCAGACTGGGTATATAGAAGCTAGTTTCTCTCTCTATCAGACTGGGTATATGGAAGCTAGCTTCTCTCTCTATCAGACTGGGTATATGGAGGCTAGCTTCTCTCTATCAGACTGGGTATATGGAGGCTAGCTTCTCTCTCTATCAGACTGGGTATATGGAGGCTAGCTTCTCTCTCTATCAGACTGGGTATATGGAGGCTAGCTTCTCTCACTATCAGACTGGGGTATATGGAGGCTAGCTTCTGTCTCTATCTGACTGGGTATATGGAGGCTAGCTTCTCTCTCTATCAGACTGGGTATATGGAGGCTAGCTTCTCTCTCTATCAGACTGGGTATATGGAAGCTAGCTTCTCTCTCTATCAGACTGGGTATATGGAGGCTAGCTTCTCTCTATCAGACTGGGTATATGGAGGCTAGCTCTCTCTCTATCAGACTGGGGTATATGGAGGCTAGCTTCTCTCTCTATCAGACTGGGTATATGGAGGCTAGCTTCTCTCACTATCAGACTGGGTATATGGAGGCTAGCTTCTGTCTCTATCTGACTGGGTATATGGAGGCTAGCTTCTCTCTCTATCAGACTGGGTATATGGAGGCTAGCTTCTCTCTCTATCAGACTGGGTATATAGAAGCTAGCTTCTCTCTATCAGACTGGGTATATGGAGGCTAGCTTCTCTCGCTATCAGGACTGGTATATGGAGGCTAGCTTCTCTTTATCAGACTGGGTATATGGAGGCTAGCTTCTTTCTCTATCAGACTGGGTATACGGAGGCTAGTTTCTCTCTATCAGACTGGGTATATGGAGGCTAGCTTCTATCTCTAATCAGACTGGGGTATATAGAGGTTAGCTTCTCTCTATCAGACTGGGTATGTGGAGGCTAGCTTCTCTATCAGACTGGGTATATGGAGGCTAGCTTCTCTTAATCAGACTGTGTATATGGAGGCTAGCTTCTCTCTATCAGACTGGGTATATGGAGGCTAGCTTCTCTCTCTATCAGACTGGGTATATGGAGGCTAGCTTCTATCTCTATCAGACTGGGTATATGGAGGCTAGCTTCTCTCTCCTATCAGACTGGGGTATATAGAGGTTAGCTTCTCTCTATCAGACTGGGTATATGGAGGCTAGCTTCTCTATCAGACTGGGTATATGGAGGCTAGCTTCTCTTAATCAGACTGTGTATATGGAGGCTAGCTTCTCTCTCTATCAGACTGGGTATATGGAGGCTAGCTTCTCTATCAGACTAGGTATATGGAGGCTAGCTTCTCTCTCTATCAGACTGGGTATATGGAGGCTAGCTTCTCTCTATCAGACTGGATATATGGAGGCTAGCTTCTCTATCAGACTGGGTATATGGAGGCTAGCTTCTCTCTATCAGACTGGGTATATGGAGGCTAGCTTCTCTCTATCAGACTGGATATATGGAGGCTAGCTTCTCTATCAGACTGGGTATATGGAGGCTAGCTTCTCTATCAGACTGGGTATATGAAGGCTAGCTTCTCTCTCTATCAGACTGGGTATACGGAGGCTAGTTTCTCTCTATCAGACTGGGTATATGTAGGCTAGCTTCTCTCTCTATCAGACTGGGTATATGGAGGGCTAGCTTCTCTCTCTATCAGACTGGGTATATGGAGGCTAGCTTCTCTATCAGACTGGGTATATGGAGGCTAGCTTCTCTTAATCAGACTTTGTAATATGGAGGCTAGCTTCTCTCTCTATCAGACTGGGTATATGGAGGCTAGCTTCTCTCTATCAGACTGGGTATATGGAGGCTAGCTTCTCTCTCTATCAGACTGGGTATATGGAGGCTAGCTTCTCTCTCTATCAGACTGGGTATTATGGAGGCTAGCTTCTCTCTCTATCAGACCTGGGTAACATGGAGGCTAGCTTCTCTCTATCAGACTGGGTATATGGAGGCTAGCTTCTCTCTCTATCAGACTGGGTATATGGAGGCTAGCTTCTCTCTCTATCAGACTGGGTATAATGGAGGGCTAGCTTCTCTCTATCAGACTGGGTATATGGAGGCTAGCTTCTCTCTCTATCAGACTGGGTATATGAAGGATAGCTTCTCTCTCTATCAGACTGGGTATATGGAGGCTAGCTTCTCTCTATCAGACTGGGTATATCGAGCTAGCTTCTCTCTCTATCAGACTGGGTATATGGAGGCTAGCTTCTCTCTCTATCAGACTGGGTATATGGAGGCTAGCTTCTCTCTCTATCAGACTGGGTACATGGAGGCTAGCTTCTCTCTATCAGACTGGGTATATGGAGGCTAGCTTCTCTCTCTATCAGACTGGGTATATGGAGGCTAGCCTTCTCTCTCTATCAGACTGGGTATATGGAGGCTAGCTTCTCTCTATCAGACTGGGTATATGGAGGCTAGCTTCTCTCTCTATCAGACCTGGGTATATGAAGGATAGCTTCTCTCCTCTATCAGACTGGGTATATGAGGCTAGCTTCTCTCTATCAGACTGGTATATCGGGGCTAGCTTCTCTCTCTATCAGACTGGGTATATGGAGGCTAGCTTCTCTCTCTATCAGACTGGGTATATGGAGGCTTAGCTTCTTTCTATCAGACTGGGTATATTGAGGCTAGCTTCTCTCTCTATCAGACTGGGTATATGGAGGCTAGCTTCTTTCTATCAGACTGGGTATATTGAGGCTAGCTTCTCTCTCTATCAGACTGGGTATATGGAGGCTAGCTTCTCTCTATCAGACTGGGTATATGGAGGCTAGCTTCTCTCTATCAGACTGGGTATATGGAGGCTAGCTTCTCTCTATCAGACTGGGTATATGGAGGCTAGCTTCTCTCTCTATCAGACTGTGTATATGAAGGCTAGCTTCTCTCTCTATTAGACTGGGTATATGGAGGCTAGCTTGTATCTCTATCAGACTGGGTATATCGAGGCTAGCTCTCTCTCTATCAGACTGGGTATATGGAAGCTAGCTTCTCTCACTATCAGACTGGGTATATGGAGGCTAGCTTCTGTCTCTATCTGACTGGGTATATGGAGGCTAGCTTCTCTCTCTATCAGACTGGGTATATGGAGGCTAGCTTCTCTCTCTATCAGACTGGGTATATAGAAGCTAGCTTCTCTCTATCAGACTGGGTATATGGAGGCTAGCTTCTCTCACTATCAGACTGGGTATATGGAGGCTAGCTTCTCTCTATCAGACTGGGTATATGGAGGCTAGCTTCTTTCTCTATCAGACTGGGTATACGGAGGCTTAGTTTCTCTCTATCAGACTGGGTATATGGAGGCTAGCTTCTATCTCTATCAGACTGGGTATATGGAGGCTAGCTTCTCTCTCTATCAGACTGCGGTATATAGAGGTTAGCTTCTCTCTATCAGACTGGGTATGTGGAGGCTAGCTTCTCTATCAGACTGGGTATATGGAGGCTAGCTTCTCTTAATCAGACTGTGTATATGGAGGCTAGCTTCTCTCTCTATCAGACTGGGTATATGGAGGCTAGCTTCTCTCTATCAGACTGGGTATATGGAGGCTAGCTTCTCTCTCTATCAGACTGGGTATATGGAGGCTAGCTTCTATCTCTATCAGAACTGGGTATATGGAGGCTAGCTTCTCTCTCTATCAGACTGGGTATATAGAGGTTAGCTTCTCTCTATCAGACTGGGTATTGGGAGGCTAGCTTCTCTATCAGACTGGGTATATGGAGGCTAGCTCTCTTAATCAGACTGTGGTATATGGAGGCTAGCTTCTCTTAATCAGACTGTGTTATATGGAGGCTAGCTTCTCTCTCTATCAGACTGGGTATATGGAGGCTAGCTTCTCTCTATCAGACTGGGTATATGGAGGCTAGCTTCTCTCTCTATCAGACTGGGTATATGGAGGCTAGCTTCTCTCTCTATCAGACTGGTATATGGAGGCTAGCTTCTCTCTCTATCAGACTGGGTATATGGAGGCTAGCTTCTCTCTCTATCAGACTGGGTATATGAAGGATAGCTTCTCTCTCTATCAGACTGGGTATATGGAGGCTAGCTTCTCTCTATCAGACTGGGTATATCGAGGCTAGCTTCTCTCTCTATCAGACTGGGTATATGGAGGCTAGCTTCTCTCTCTATCAGACTGGGTATATGGAGGCTAGCTTCTTTCTATCAGACTGGGTATATTGAGGCTAGCTTCTCTCTCTATCAGACTGGGTATATGGAGGCTAGCTCTTTCTATCAGACTGGGTATATTGAGGCTAGCTTCTCTCTCTATCTGACTGGGTATATGGAGGCTAGCTTCTCTCTATCAGACTGGGTATATGGAGGCTAGCTTCTCTCTATCAGACTGGGTATATGGAGGCAAGCTTCTCTCTAATCAGACTGGGTATATGGAGGCAAGCTTCTCTCTATCAGACTGGGTATATGGAGGCTAGCTTCTCTCTCTATCAGACTATGTATATGAAGGCTAGCTTCTCTCTCTATTAGACTGGGTATATGGAGGCTAGCTTGTATCTCTATCAGACTGGGTATATCGAGGCTAGCTTCTCTCTCTATCAGACTGGGTATATGGAGGCTACCTTCTATCTATCAGACTGGGTATATGGAAGCTAGCTTCTCTCTCTATCAGACTGGGTATATGGAGGCTAGCTTCTCTCTATCAGACTGGGTATATGGAGGCTAGCTTCTCTCTATCAGATCGGTCAGTCTCTCCTTTTCCCGGCCTGATTGGATGCACTTTCTCTATCATCAGATATATAAGTACATGATATCCACAGGATCCTCAGAGGAGGATAGTCTCTGCACAGGAGTCCTCCTGCCCGTTGGTTATGGTGGGCAGCTTGTACAGTGTTCCCACCACACACACAGGCCCTGACTAGCCTCATGGGACCTCCCACTCCCTATACAACCTTCTGGGATTTGAATTTTTACCGCTTGGAAAATAAAGACTACCATTTTTATTGGGAATCTGGATCTCACCTTTTCTTTTAGATTTGCATGACCTTCTGGGATTTGTAGTACATGCACATAATACATGAAATACAGTGATTAACACTTTCAGTGCTCGGCAGTGTAATTCAGGACACTGCACTTCCAGTGGATCCCACAGGTCACCATGGAGGCCACACCCTTCTATTACCGCCAGTCTTCTTCCAATGTCACAAGAACACAGTGACGTACAACATATGGCGAGTCAGCCTGTTACTGAGAGAAGCAATCCCCCTGCTGGTGACCACCTACCTGTGGACAGAATTGCTGGAGGATGTCCATGCCTACGGTCATGCTCACATGGTCATCCCTGGACTCACAATCCAATCTTTGGATCATGAAGTGGCTGTTGATGCGCTCATGTGAATTTTGTGAAGGCCTTTTGATCTGCAGATTACCAGATTGCTGGACATGATGTATCTCAATGGACCTCAACGTCCATCTACCATTATATCCAATACACCACACATTCTTGTTTATTACCTTCCTGTCACCAGGATCAACCCTATTTAGCCCGGCATACTGCCTGGTGGGGCTCATCATGCTGAATAAAACAGTAACGCTCTTATGTCTGTATGATAAACAGTTGGAGAGATGGCTACATTTTTATTCATATGCAAATAAGAAGTCAGAGCACCAGGAGGCGAGGCTAAATCCTTGAAGCACTGCTTTGTAACACCCCCTGTGGCACACATTTCATTCCCTTGATTGACAGGGCTAGACATGCCCTAGCATCTCCATATCATATACTCTATGTACTATAGCTTCACCACACTGAGATCTGCTCAGAAAGCTCATCTACTTATCACTGCTTTATTCACAGACACAATATATGATTATACAGACACCAGTAATATGTGATATCTTATAAGTATAGGAAAGACATGCTGAGGGCAGAGCTGTGTCCTATCATCTACATATCATATACTCTATGTACTATAGCTTCACCACACTGAGATCTGCTCAGAAAACTCATCTACATATCACTGCTTTATTCACAGACACAATATATGATTATACAGACACCAGTAATATGTGTTATCTTATAGGTATAGGAAAGACATGCTGAGGGCAGAGCTGTGTCCTAGCATCTCCATATTATATACTCTATGTACTATAGCTTCACCACACTGAGATCTGCTCAGAAAGCTCATCTACATATCACTGCTTTATTCACAGACACAATATATGATTATACAGACACCAGTAATATGTGATATCTTATAAGTATAGGAGAGACAGACTGAGGGCAGAGCTGTGTCCTAGCATCTACATGTCATATACTCTATGTACTATAGCTTCACCACACTGAGATCTGATCAGAAAGCTCATCTACATATCACTGCTTTATTCACAGACACAATATATAATTATACAGACACCAGTAATATGTAATATCTTATAAGTATAGGAGAGACATGCTGAGGGCAGAGCTGTGTCCTAGCATCTACATATCATATACACTATGTACTATAGCTTCACTATACTCAGATCTGCTCAGAAAACTCATCTACATATCACTGTTTTATTCACAGACACAATATGGTTTTAATCAGCACGATGAGCCCCACCAGGCAATATGTATATTTAATAGGGTTGATCCTGCTGACAGAGCTGTTTTAACTCTTGCACCACTGCCACTCAGAATGGATTCTGGTGAAGAGGTTTCAGTATCTGCTGGGATAGATTTGTGTTGAGTTCCTTCTCATAATCCCTTCCTGATTGTTTTTTTGGCAATGGCCACAGATCCTGTTTTAAGCCACTTACACATCAGATCACGTTAAATGCATTTTCTGGGGCGGGAAGGTCTGTCCATTAACCAGCAGAACAGTCCCATGCTTCTGTGAATGAGCCGGCGTGTACATCGGCATTGAAAGTGGTGGGTGGACACAAGCAGAAGACGACCTCTCAGCTGGCAGGAAGGACACGTTACACAGGTAGCGTTAGACAAGGACATAGGTCTATAATCCCATGATGAGGAGACAGGAGAAGTTTTCACAATGCTTTTCTCTGTGTTGCCATGTAGGCTGGCGGCCTGCGCTCATGTGTAGTGGCTGCAGGTCACGTGTCCTCTCTATGGTGGCTGCAGACTTTGGTGGGTGTGTGTGAACTGTGACTGGTATGTTCTCTGTGTTCATGGTCGCTGTGCCTGAACATCAGGTTTTCCGAGGTCCTCATTACTCTCTTTAGATCTGTGAGCCGTATGTCTAGGAGATCAGTCTGTCCTCTGCTATCCCGGTCAGAGTGTCTGTGACGTGGCCTGACTCATGTGGCCTGATTGTTCATTGATGTCCGATGTGTCGCTGGTCATGTCCTGTTCTGTGTGTGAACACCGTGCTTCCTGTGTGTATCCTGATCTGCACGGGTTCCAGTTTATGCCTTGATCCTGATTCCGATCTTGACTCTGTGTCTTTGATCCAGTTTGCTTGTGACCCTGAATGTTGTCAGTTTGGGTTCTGGTTTATGCCTTGATGCTGATTCTGTGTCTTTGCTCTGGTCCTTGCGACCCTGATTGTCTGTTTGGCCTGCTTGGGTTCCAGCGGTGTGAACAGGTCCCTGCAGTACTAACTGTGGGTCCCTGCACTTAATCAGCATACGGACTGTCGTTTAGGATAGATCCTCCAAGCTGGTAGTGACCGTGGTCGAGTGAAAGTAGGGCTGCACTGTTCCCTACAAGATGTCCAGTTTGATTCGGATTATCTTTGTGTTTTGTACCATTTATTTAATAGCTAGCCTTTTAATATTCTGTGTCCATATGTCTTGTCTGTCAACACTTGTCATATGTTCTCCAAACCCGTGAAGATGACAATAGGCAGATACATTTGACCCATGATGAGGAAAAAAAATCCCCTCTTCACACAAATCTGACATTTAAACCTGGATCAATGTCCCATCTCAAGCGCCTAGAACCTTCAATATTCTCACATTCAAGAAAGACGTAAAGACCTTATATCTTATACAATGAACTTGTACAATAAATCAGCTCACAAGCTCCTATGGCAGAGAATTCCATAGTCTCACTGCTCTTACAGTAAAGAGTCCATAGTCTCACTTCTCTTACAGTAAATAGTCCATAGTCTCACTGCTCTTACAGTAAAGAGTCCACAGTCTCACTGCTCTTACAGTATAGACTCCATACTCTCACTGCTCTTACAGTAAATAGTCCACAGTCTCACTGCTCTTACAGTAAAGAGTCCACAGTCTCACTGCTCTTACAGTAAAGAGTCCACAGTCTCACTGCTCTTACAGTAAAGAGTCCACAGTCTCACTGCTCTTACAGTAAAGAGTCCACAGTCTCACTGCTCTTACAGTAAAGAGTCCACAGTCTCACTGCTCTTACAGTATAGAGTCCATAGTCTCACTGCTCTTACAGTAAAGAGTCCATAGTCTCACTGCTCTTACAGTAAAGAGTCCATAGTCTCACTGCTCTTACGTAAGAGTCCCAGTCTCACTGCTCTTACAGTAAAGAGTCCACAGTCTCACTGCTCTTACAGTAAAGAGTCCACAGTCTCACTGCTCTTACAGTAAAGAGGTCCACAGTCTCACTGCTCTTACAGTAAAGAGTCCACAGTCTCACTGCTCTTACAGTAAAGAGTCCACAGTCTCACTGCTCTTACAGTAAAGAGTCCATAGTCTCACTGCTCTTACAGTAAAGAGTCCATAGTCTCACTGCTCTTACAGTAAAGAGTCCATAGTCTCACTGCTCTTACAGTAAAGAGTCCATAGTCTCACTGCTCTTACAGTAAGAGTCCATAGTCTCACTGCTCTTACAGTAAGTCAGTCTCTCAGTAAGAGTCCATAGTCTCACTGCTCTTACAGTAAAAGAGTCCATAGTCTCACTGCTCTTACCGTAAAGAGTCCATAGTCTCACTGCTCTTACAGTAAAGAGTCCATAGTCTCACTGCTCTTACAGTAAAGAGTCCATAGTCTCACTGCTCTTACAGTAAAGAGTCCATAGTCTCACAGTAAAGAGTCCATAGTCTCACTGCTCTTACAGTAAAGAGTCCATAGTCTCACTGCTCTTACAGTAAGATAGTCTCAAAGAGTCCATAGTCTCACTGCTCTCTACAGTAAAGAGTCCA
>ONZH01024121.1:0-16151 GCA_900303285.1 Rhinella marina
GCTCAGTCACTCTGACCGAGTCTGACCCTGGGGCCGCTCATGTACTGCCCACTTGGAGGATTGCCGGGCCTACCTCGGTCACGGTTTCTCACACTTACTATGCCTCTTCTTCCAACCCCTCCTCCTCCTCCTTCGAATTACCATCCGTGCTTCACCTCCTGCTACCTCAGTCTAACTCGGTCACTCTGTTGTCACCGCCATGCTGCGTCAGGCTAAATTTTTGGGTGGCTCACCTGCTACCTCATCTAACTTGGTCACTTGTTGGTGTCACCACCATGCTGTGTCAGGCTTATGCCTGCATCGTGTGGCTGGGGATAGGAGAGCAGTGCCAGCATGGGCATGGGTGATGGACCTTCGTTGCACCTAGTTGGGTGTTTCCCTAACATGTGATGGGCATGTGCCTCGCCTTTCTTGGTCTGGGTCAGCACAATTGCCATGAGGGTAACCACCAGGATGTTGCCTGAGAATTTTTTGTAATGATGGGATTAGGCAGCCTCAGAGGCATCCATGCATGCTGCCCCTGCTGTTTCCTGTCCATTTCCGTGGTGTTTCCATCATTTTCTGAGGTTTCCAGGTTTTCACCCAGCCTTCCCTAGGCAAAGCCTTGGTCCCCTGCAAAAATGCTCGAGTCTCCCATTGACTTCAATGGGGTTCGTTACTCGAAACGAGCACCCGAGCATCGGGAAAAGTTTGTCTCGAATAACGAGCACCCGAGCATTTTAGTGCTCGCTCACCTCTACTCACGACCCTTTGTTGTTGAAGTGGAAGCTTATGAGGTTGGTGTGGGGGCAGTGTTATCTCAGCGGTCCTCTACTCTCACCAACCTGAGGCCTATTGCATTTTTTTTCCAGGAAGTTCTCTTCTTGTGAAAGAAATTACGATATTGGTAACCGTGAGCTCCTCGCCATCAAATGGGCGTTTGAAGTGTGGCGCCATTTTTTGGAGCTCTTCACCCGGTGACAGTGATGACAGACCACAAAAATCTTGTGTATCTTGATAGTGCTAAACGTCTGAATGCTTGCCAGGCCAGATGGGCCTTGTTTTCCTGTAGCTTTAATTTTGTGGTTATCTACCGACCAGGTACTAAGAATGTAAAGGCAGGCCTTATCTCGGAGTTTCAGTACCCCTGAGGCTTCTGAGTCTGAGGCTGGTAATATTTTACTGTACTTACAGCTGTCTCCTCTCGCCTCTCCTCTCAAATTCTTGCTGAACAAAATTCTGCTCCAAAAGACCTTCCGGAAGGCAACTTGTTTGTTTCTCTTTCTTGTCGTTTGAGAGTGCTAGAGGAGACACATTGTTCATTGCTGGCAGGTCACCCAGGTGTTTGAGGAACTTTAGATTTACTGAAAAGAAATCATCGGTGGCCACATATGGCTTGTAAGGCGCGTGCGTCGACATTACGCACGCGGTCGCTTGCCCTCTCGGGCTGCGGGTGTTGGTGAAGTGGTACGGGCGAATCTCAGTGCGGTATCCTTGCGCCCACAGTCTTACTACAGGGAACAAGGTCCGGAACAGGAAGTGGTCATGTGCCAGCTCCCTGGGACCCCTGGTGATGTCACTTCCGCCAGACGTGCACAGGAAGTGGTCATGCTCTAGGTCCTTGAGACTCCTGGTGATGACACTTCCGCCAGACGTTCACAGGAAGTATGTCAGGCACCACGCCCTTCCAATTAGCTCACTGCTATTTAAACCCTGATCTTCTGCTGGGCAGGGCCGGTGCCTTGTTGTTCATGTGTGATTGCTATACGGTCCGGTCCCCTTGCTACTGACGCTGTATTGTATCTTGGATGTTTGAGTGCTTCTTGCACTGGTGCGTGGGTTCCCGTACTGCTTCACTTTCTCAGTCTTCTCGTGTTGTGTGTATTACTCTGAGTGTCTGAAGGCCACGCTTACGGCTGTGCCGTAGCTTCCTCCTGGAGCACGGGTACACGGTGGGCGTCGCTTGTCTGGAGGTCTGTGAAGCCAAAGCTCTGGCTCCAGTCGCACGCGCTGTTGCGCAGTACGTGTTTGTGTAAGCGTTTACTTTACTATTTGTTATCTTGCCTCCTATATTATTTCGCCCTTCGGGAGCGATCGTTATTGTCCGTCTGCCCAGAGTTTGGGTCCAGTGATCCCCAGTGCCACTTGGCAGAGTCACTTATTTATTTTATTTGTGCCTCAGTGGCCTAACATGGCTAGTGACGTTCATGCTTTCGTCCAAGCTTGTCAAGTCTGTGCGTGGGGAAAGACCCCCAGGAGACGTACTGAGGGCCCTCTTCTCCCACTCCCAGTGCCAGACAGACCCTGGTCCAACATTTCCATGGACTTTATTACCGATCTACCACCATTCCAGGGGTGCACTGTCATCTGGGTGTTTGTGAATCGGTTCTCTAAAATGGGTTATTTCGTTCCATTAAAAAAACTACCTTCGGCAGAGGAATTGGCTGATCTATTTATCAAACATGTAGCAATTTGTATCAAAATTTTGGCGTGCTTTTTGTTCAAAATTGGAGGTTAAATTATCTTTCTCTTCTGCCTTTCACCCTGAAACCAATGGGCAGACAGAGAGGATGAATCAAGAGCTTATCCAATACCTTCGTCTCTTTATCTCCGACTGTCCCTTTGCACAAAACCTACTTCTGAGGTCAGCTGCCTGTTTGACAAAGTCCCTCTTCTCGGAGCAATTCCGACTGAGATGTAAGTATTGCCCACGCAGTATGCCCCTCTTGAGGCAGGCTGGATAACTACTGCTCCAGTGAATAAGGGAATTCATCGACGCTGGTTTCCTATAGATTGTAGCGGCAAGTTCCCCTATTCAGTTTTTTGGATATCTGAATGTCCAGAAAAGGAAGATGGGTAGAGCTAGACTCATATGTAAATCTAAGCACAATTACATTGATATTCAATTTATCAGCAAAGTCGCAGAAGGCTTTTAAACCTGGTAAAAGCGCACTTTCATTTACAGGCAAGTCATCATCCCTGTCAGATTGCGGCCCATTTACTGGGATACCATAATTCATGTCCCCTTTGCTATATTCCTAGTAATTGTATATAGTCTGTCTTAAATCTGAGACAGGCTATTTTTGGAGGCAACTTATAGTCCTTTTTGGTGAGGGGTTACATCATACCCCACTTTTGCTTCCGATTTAGCAGCATGACCTGCTTCCCCCATTTATTCCCCTGATGAGTTTTCACCACAAAACATGCGTGTAGGGAAACATGGGAAGTGTTAGGATTAGGGCTGCTTTAGGGTTTTCTACCCAGGGAAAGGTTCCGGACGGGGAGAGTGCTTCGTGGTTAGGACATCAGGGCCATGATAGCACCCCCTTAGGGCAAAAGTAGGGACAGTGGCCCCATACCCCATCCTCCGGTTCCTGTGGATCACTTAGATCACATTAGGGGATATAAGACGTCTCCATCTTCTCTTTTTTTTTCCCAATCTCTCCTGAACCATTGGAGCCAGTGGATCCTGTTGACAGAGTGGTAGGTCACATGGTGTTTATTGCTTGAGTGCCGCCGTGCACTTGTTTCCTATCATCTCTTTATATTTATCTATATCTGTTTCATTGAAGGGCTCTCTATTTTAATTTATTATATTAAAAGTTATGTTTTATTATTCAGAATAGGATTACCTGCTTACACTGATTCGTAATGTGAAAGGAAGCTGAACTGAGCTCTTCAAATGGACTGTGACTGTCATTAGTTATTAGATATCTATTCCTTTAAATTGTCTTACTGTCATAATGTTTTTGGGATCACTCTTTTTTATAGTCCCCTGTGGACACTGTCCAGGAGGGCCAGGTAAATGGTAAAAATGATCTTGTAGTCCACAGAGGAAATCTACTTACTGTCCACAAGAGGCAGCAAAGCTCCAGATCCTAAAAAATGATTCATCTAAATTTGTAGTCCTTAACTAGACATTGCTATTACCTTTGATTATATTGGAAAAACAAAGAAAAAAAGGTCTCACTGGAGTGGAGTAGACTGGCGCCATACCTCCCGGGTCTCCCTCCCCCAGCAAATAGAAACAACAACAGAGACTTCTTTCTGCAATAAGAGAAGGGTACAAGTCTGGCATACATACAAAAATATACTTACCTGGAAAACACCCTTTCTGGGACGGAACGTTTACTACAAACTGTTTACCTTTTCTAAGGCAAAGAAGGGCAAAGATTAAATTCCTGTTTCAGCATAAGTGGGGCTGCATAGATATTATTTATTTATCAAAGTGGAACACTTATACAAATCTGTGGTAAACGTGTATTGGGACCTACGAAATATCCAACAAAAGCGGATCCATACGCTTGGACTAATATCTATACCTAAGTGGGCTGATGTGTGTGAATTCATATAAACCCTCATATATCAATCCCTAGTGGAACTACATCTACCTTGAATACCATCTGGGCGTAATATGTGTACTAAGTTTATTGAGCACGTGATTGGACTACGAATATCCCATACAAAGGAGATATATAGGTGGCCCTTGATTCAATAATATTCCTGGTTGATATCTATAGGTTGCTATTGCTACGAATGATATTTGCTGCTATCCATTTGTTTTTATTAGTCATTATCAGCTGCTGTATATTAGGATTATTTGGTATATTTTATTTTTCGACATTTTATTGTTTTTAATAAATGTTATTGTGACCTCTACATTTTCCCAGTTTGACAGAGTGCATACCTAATTTTTCATTATTTCTTTGATTATATTGTTCTTCCTTTCACATTACATTATAAACCATGTGCTGATCATGTGTTATATTCTGTGTTATACTCTAGGGCTGCACTCACCATTCTGCTGCTGGAGCAAAATTGAAGACAGCACCAATGCCCAATCCAACTAATCCAAGATTTGATGGCTTGCAGTGGTCTGGGTTATCATCCTGAACTTCCATGCATAAAAAAAAAACTAATGGATAAAGCCAGCGTTGTCTTCTGATTCATCTGTATTCTGATCCCATTACGTGGCTTATAACGGGCTTGAAAGGCTCGCAATCAGTCGAAACTTTGCCTTTTTTGTACGCGATGAGAATCGAATAAAGTTTAAGGCCTTCATGCAAACCACCAAAGTTGTGGCCCATATCCAACCTGCATTTTTGAGGTTTAGATGTGGTTCCAGTCATTGCTATGGGACCACAAAGTAGACAGCAAACAGATGTCATCCGTGTGCTGCCCGCATCAATGCGCCTGTTCCTCAAATTATAGAGCATGTCCTATTCTTGTCTGTTTTACCTAGAAGAATATTCGGGTCTATCGAAAAGTTGTGGAATGGATGCAGCTAGAGTTGAGCGAACGTGCTCGTAACGAGCACTGTACTGCTCGGATCCCTTGCACTCGCATGGGCGCAGGCATCCGGATCTGTCGGGTGAGGAGGACGGATCCGGATGGCAGCGCCCATGCGAGCGCAGGGGATCCGAACAGTACAGTGCTCGTTACGAGCACGTTCGCTCAACTCTAGATGCAGCCAATACATGCAATTTGCAGACCACAAAATACATAACATCGTGTGTAGAGTTGAGCAAACCTGTCTTTTGGCAGGTTCGAGTTTGGGTTTAGGGTTTAAGCTAATTAGTTAATGGATTCTGTTCTCACGGCATGCCTCATAATACAAGTGTATAGCCAGCCCCGAGGGTTCCATTGTGCTGGCCATACACTTGTATTCTAACAGCATGCTAAACAGAATGCCTCCAAAGTCATTTAATTACATGATCGATTCCGTGAGAATGGAATCCATTACATAATTCACTCAAACTTGCCAAAAGGCAGGTTCGCTCAACTCTAGTCGTGTACATGAGGCCTAACAAGAAGAAGATGATGGCTTTATCTGTTTGTTTTTTATTCTGCTGGTGGAGTCGCTGTGTGATTTTCATTTTATGTTTTATTACCTTTTTACAGATTTTAAGACTAAAATGAAAATATGAGTCATGTAATGTAATTTATCGAGGATTCAGCTGCTTCTGTGGATTCTCTATATGTAATCTGTATAATGATGAGGGCGGACTGAAGCTTTAGATAATCACATACATAATAAAAGGCTTCTCACCTTCTTTGTGTGTCCCCATGTTATAGACCGGGTATTGATATAAAGCTTTTCACCACTGACGGCCCACGGTGTAAAATTTCCTACTTCCACCTTACGTACATCCTTATGTGTGGTCTTATCTATAATTATCCAGTTTATTATCTTATATGGATGTACGGCTTCTCCCTGATCATTAAAGTAATATGAAGGTTTCATTGGATCCAGTGGATTCTTCATCCCTTGTATGTAGCGCTGTAAGCTCCGTGTGTATTGTCTGACTCTAATTATTGAGTTTTCTTTATGGTCGTGTTTGATAAATGAGAACATTTCATGTAGAGCTTTTGCCAGAACTTCTACTGCGTAATACAGTCGTGGAGAGACTCCTAATGAGAGATAGTTCCTCATACTTGGCACAGTATATGTAAAAGTGTGATTAAGCTCTTTGTTAGTGTCATTATATGAAATGAAGTCACCTTTATCCTCATTTCCTGCTATTAAATCTAACAGCATCCAGAGGAGCTCATTATGGTATATGTTGGGGATTTTCCTGTAGTTTTTCACCAAATCTTTCTCTCTTGGGATAGGTTGTGATGAAAAGTCTACTGCTAGACTACCATTCATTGCTGGGTACTGCTGTTCTGCAATGATGTAACTGGAAGCCCAGGATGCTGGCAGGATAAGAGTTTTGTGGTGCAAAAAAAATTCCTTGGTACAAAGGAAATTGGCTCCATTCACAGAGAAGGTCCCGCACATTATAACAATAGAGACTTGTGGATTCTTCAAAACTTGTAGATTCCACTTACCATACCTGCCATTCGGCTCTGCAAGTTTTATGATGAAGGCAGCACAGATCCCGTGCTCTCTCATGTACGTTGTCAGTACTTTCAGTTCATTCTCTCCACTATCATCATCAGATACTAAGATCCCAACCCAGGTCCAGCCAAAGTGCTCCAACAGTTTGGTGATGACCATATTGTGGATGTGGTGATTCTGGACGGTTCGGAAAACATGTGGATAGAGGAGTCTATCGGTTAATGAGTGGTCGGTGGCTCCATAGCTGATCTGCAGGTCACAGGAGAAAAGTGTTTTGTAGACTGATCTTAGTTAAGGATTTCATGTGGAAGTTCTCAGTAATCAACACTCTATCTACAAATCATATCTCACAAAAGATTGAGATACATATGTAGAATTATTTTAGCATCAAAATTATTTCTGTTACTTTTAATGAGATTGCACAATCAAAGATAATACTATTGACTCTCAAGCCATCCCACTGTAAATATACAATTCAGATTCACTATAATAGTATCTGGTAGGTTTTCTGCATAAAAGCCGACATTAGTTTCTGATCGGTGGGGGTCTGACATCTGTGACCCTCGCTGATCAGTTGTTTGAGAAGGTACCGGTGCTCCTGTGAGCGCCGCTGCCTTTCTCGCAGCTTGCCAAGCACAGCGCTGTACATTGTATAACAGCTGTGCTTGGTATCACGCTCAACACCATTCACTTGAATGGGGCTGAGCCACTCCTAGGCCACGTGACCGATGAAGGTGACATCACTGACCTAGGAAAAGCTAAGAGAAGGCCAAGGCACTCACATGAGTGCTGGTGCCTTCTCCAACAGCTGATCGGTGGGGTACCCAGGTGTCAGACCCCCACTGAGTTTTTTTTTTTTTTGTAGCCCTTCTCTGCACCCATTCCATTTGCTCTATGTCTTTTTGTAGGTGTATGAGACATATGATGATCTTGCCTGAGCTGCTATTAACAGCATTTAGAGAGCATTTCCTGGTGTTTTATAATGATGACCTCAAAAAAGGTCATCAGTATGTAATCGGTTGAGGTCCGACACCCTGATTCCCCTCTGATCAGCTGATTGAGAAGGCACTGGTAGTCCTTCTCCTTGCTCTCCAAATACAGTGCGGTACATTGTATAGTGGCTGTGCTTGGCATTGCAGTTCTGCTCAATTCATTTCAATAGGGCTAAACTATGCCTAGGCCACGTGACTGATGATCGTTATTTATCGGCCGACCCAGCTAAATTCGGTGAGATCTATTGACAATATTCGGTGTAACATAGTAACATAGTTTATAAGGCCGAAAAAAGACATCTGTCCATCCAGTTCAGCCTGTTTTCCTACAAGTTTATCCAGAGGAAGGCAAAAACCCCTGTGAGGTAGAAGCCAGTTTTCCCCACTTTAGGGAGAAACTGCCTTCCCGACTCCAATCAGAATAACTCCCTGGATCAATGACCCCTCTCTAGTAACTATAACCTGTAATATTATTACCCTCCTGAAATACATCCAGGCCCCTCCTGATCTCTTATAGTGAACTTACCATCACCACCTCCTCAGGCAGAGAGTTCCATAGTCTCACTGCTCTTACCGTAAAGAGTCCATAGTCTCACTTCTCTTACCGTAAAGAGTCCATAGTCTCACTGCTCTTACGGTAAAGAGTCCATAGTCTCACTTCTCTTACCGTAAAGAGTCCATAGTCTCACTGCTCTTACAGTAAAGAATCCTCTTCTATTTTTGTGTACAAACCTTCTTTCCTCCAGACGCAGAGGATGTCCCCTCGTCACAGTCCTGGGGATAAATAGATGATGGGAGAGATCTCTGTACTGACCCCTGATATATTTATACATAGTTATTACATCTCCCCTCAGTCTTTCCTAATTTTGATAATCTTTCTGGGTCCTGTAGTCCACCCATTCCAGTTATTACTTTAGTTGCCCTCCTCTGAACCCTCTCCAGCTCTGCTATGTCTGCCTTGTTCACAGGAGCCCAGAACTGTACACAGTACTCCATGTGTGGTCTGACTAGTGATTTGTAAAGTGGCAGGACTATGTTCTCATCACGGGCATCTATGCCCCTTTTGATGCATCCCATTATCTTATTGGCCTTGGCAGCAGCTGTCTGACACTGGTTTCTACAGCTTAGTTTGCTGTTCACTAAAATTCCTAGGTCCTTTTCCATGTCAGAGTTACCCAATGTTTTACTATTTAGTATGTACTGGTGACTTGCATTATTCCTTCCCATATGCATAACCTTACATTTGTCAGTGTTAAACCGCATCTGCCACTTTTCTGCCCAAGCCTCCAGTCTATCCAGATCCATCTGTAGCAGTGTATTGTCCTCTGTAGTATATATACAGTGTACTGTCCTCTGTAGTATATATATACAGTGTACTGTTCTCTGTAGTGTATATACAGTGTTCTGTTCTCTCTAGTATGTGTATATATATATATATATATATATATATATATATATATATTACTGTCCTCTGTAGTATATATACAGTATATTGTCCTCTGTAGTATATATACAGTGTACTGTTCTCTTCTGTGTTAATTACTTTACACAGTTTAGTGTCATCTGCAAAAATTTATATTTTACTGTGCAAGCCTTCTACAAGATCATTAATAAATATATTGAAGAGAATATGGCCCAATACTGACCCCTGTGGTACCCCACTAGTGACAGTGACCCCTCCAGTACTGACCCCTGTGGTACCCCACTAGTGACAGTAACCCCTCCAGTACTCACCCCTGTGGTACCCCACTAGAGACAGTGACCCAATCTGAGTATGTGCCGTTAATAACCACCCTCTGTTTTCTATCACTGAGGCAGTTACTTACCCACATACCGACATTTTCTCTCAGGCCAAGCATTCTCATTTTATATACTAACCTTTTATGTGGTACAGTGTCAAATGCTTTGGAGAAGTCCAGATATACAACATCCATTGATTCGCCGCGGTCCAGTCTAGAACTTACCTCCTCATAGAAACTGATTAAATTAGTTTGACATGACCGATCCCTCATGAAGCCATGCTGATATGGAGTTATTTGCTTATTTTCATTGAGGTACTCCAAGATAGCATCTCTTAGAAAACCTTCTAACAGTTTACCCACGACACATGTTAAACTTACCGGCCTATAGTTTCCGGGCTCTGTTTTTGGACCCTTTTTGAATATTGGCACCACATTTGCTATGTGCCAATCCAGTGGTACACTCCCTGTCAGTATAGAGTCCTTAAATATCAAGTATAAGGGTCTGGCAATGACATTACTTAATTCTCTCAGGATACAGGGGTGTAGGCCATCTGGTCCTGGCGATTTGTCTATTTTAATCTATTTAAGACGTCGCTGTACTTCTTCCAGGGTCAGACAGGGCACTTTTAATGTGGAATTTACTTTTATATTCTGCATTTCATCTGACAGTTTAATTTCCTCAGTGAATACAGTGGAGAAAAAAGTATTTAGTAACTTTGCTTTCTCCTCATCGCTCTCTACAACTCCTTCCCTCATTACTCTGTAAGGGGCCGACACCTTTAGGTTTATCCTTTTAACATTTATATAATTGAAGAACATTTTAGGGTTAGTTTTACTCTCTTTGTTAATCTATCGTTCTCCAGTTTGGCTGCTTTTATTTGTCTTTTACATATTCTATTTTTTTCCTTATAGTTTTTCAATGTTTCCTCGCTCCTCTCCTGTTTTAGTGATTTAAATGCTTTCTTTTTGTCATTTATTGCTTTCTTTACAGTTCTAGTTATCCAGATTGGGTTTTTTCTTGTTCCTTAACCTTTTATTCCCATAAGGTATGTACCTCTCGCAATTAGATATTAGGATGCTTTTAAAAATATCTCATTTTTTGGCTGTATTTTTATTTTTGAGGACTTTGTCCCAGTTAGTTAGGCCTATGTATGGCTAGTAGGCTAAATTTAGCTTTTTTGAAGTTTGGTATTTTTGTTCCTCCCTCTTTTGAATAAATTGGAAGGTTGTTATTTTATGATTACTATTTCCCAGGTGTCCCCCAACCTGCACATCTGTTCTGTCAGGTCTATTTGTTAATACTAAGTATGGCCGTCCCTCTAGTCGGGTTCTGAACCAGTTGGGAAAGGTAATTGTCTTTGGTTGTTGCCAAGAACCTGTTTCCTTTGAGATGTACCGGTTTCAGTTTCCCAGTCTATATCTGGGTAGTTGAAGTCCCCCATAATAACGACCTCATTATGATTTGCCGCCTCATCTATTTCATTTAGAAGTAGATTTTCTGTGGACTCTGGTATATTAGGTGGTTTATAATAAACTCTTATTAGTATTTTATTATCGTTTTTGCCTCCATGTATTTCTACCCACAGTGACTCCACATCTTCATGTCCCTCACTTATATCTTCCCGGAGTGTGGGCTTTAGACAAGTATTTTCATAAAGACAGACCCCTCCCCTTCTCTGTTTTTGCCGGTCTTTTCTAAACAGATTGTAACCCTGTACGTTAACTGCCCAGTCATAGCTATCATCCAGCCATGTCTCAGTTATTCCTACTATGTCATAGTCCTCCTCACACATCACTAATTCCAGTTCTCCAGTTTTATTAGTTAGGCTTCTGGCATTAGTATACATACAATTAAGAGGTTAATGTATATTTTTTTCCCCTACACCTTTCCTTCTGCACTGTTCTAGTTCCTCCTTCCATTCCTCTCCCAGGTCTTTATCTGCACTTCCCCATCTTTAATGTAGTTACCTTCCCCCCAGTCCCTAGTTTAAACACTCCTCCAGCCTTTTAGCCATCTTCTCCCCCAAAACAGCTGCCCCTTCCCCATCGAGGTGCAGCCCATACCTACAGCAGAGCCTGTAGCCGACAGAGAAGTCGGCCCAGTTCTCCAAGAACCCAAATCCCTCCTTCCTACACCAGTTCTTGAGCCACTTTTTTACCTACTGTCTCTCTTCTGCTGAGATGTGTATCTAATCCTATCATATGTGATACTGTCTGATGAGCCATGTATCTAATCCAATCCTGTGTGATACTGTCTGCAGATCTGGGTACCTAATCCTATTTTGTGTGATACTGTCTGCTGAGTCGTGTATCTAATCCTACCTTGTGTTATACTGTCTGCTCATTTGTATATCTGATCCAATCCTGTGTGATATTGTCTGCTGAGCTGTGTATCTAATCCTATCCTATGTGATACTGTTTGCTGAGCTGCGCATCTAATCCTATCCTGTGTGATACTGCCTGCTGAGCTGTGTATCTAATCCTATCATGTGTGATACTGTCTGCTGAGCTGTGTATTCAATTCTATCATGTGTGATACTGTCTGCTGAGCTGTGTATCCAATTCTATCATGTGTGATACTGTCTTCTGAGCTGTGTATCCAATTCTATCATGTGTGATACTGTCTGCTGAGCTGTGTATCTAATCCTATTATGTGTGATACTACAAGTGCATCTCAATAAATTAGAATATCATCAAAAAGTTGTTTTTTTTTTCAGTAATTCAATTCAAAAAGTGAAACCTATATTTATAAAGAGTCATTACAAACAGAGGGAAATTTTTCAAGTGTTTATTTCTGTTAATGCTGATGATTATGGCTTATGGCCAAGTGAAACCCAAAAGTCATTATCTCAGAAAATTATAATAATTAGCCCAAAACACCTGCAAAGTCTTCGTAAGTCTTTAAAAAGGTCCCTTAGTTTGGTTCAGTAGGCGACACAATCATGGGTAAGACTGCTGACTTGATAGATGTCCAGAAGGCTGTCATTGACACACTCCACAAGGAGGGTAAGCCACAAAAGGTCATTGCTAAAGAAACTGGCTGTTTACAGAGTGCTGTATCAAAGCATACGGTAATAATGGAAAGTTGAGTGGAAGGAAGAAGGGTGGTAGAAAAAGGTGCTTCCACCACACACAGACGTATCCAAGACATGGGCTACAAGTGTCACATTCCATGTGTCAAGCCACTCATGTCCAATAGACAACGCCATAAACGTCTTACCTGGGCCAAGGAGCAAAAGAACTGGACTGTTCTCAGTGGTCAAAGGTGTTGTTCTCAGATGAAAGTAAATTTTGTATTTCATTTGGAAATCAAGGTCCCAGAGTCTGGAAGAAGAGTGGAGAGGCACTCAATCCGAGCTGCTTGAAGTCTAGTGTGAAGTCTCCACAATCAGTGATGGGGAGCCATGTTATCTGCTGGTGTGGGTCCACTGTGTTTTATCAAGACCAAAGTGAGTGCAGCCGTCTACAAGGGAATTTTAGAGCACTTCATGCTTCCCTCTGCCGACAAGCTTTTTGGAGATGGCATTTTTATTTTCCAGCAGGACTTGGCACCTGTCCACACTGCCAAAGGTACCAATACCTGGTGTAATAACCACAGTATCACTGTGCTTGATTAGCCAGCAAACTCGCCTGACCTTAACCCCATAGAGAATCTATGAGAGACACCAAAGCCAACAACTAGAGATGAGCGAATTTTCTGAAAAGATTTGCATCGATACGAATAAATTTGTGGCGAATCGCATTAAAAAACGGTTACTTCCGGGCTGCAGAGAGCCTGGATAGTGGTGTAGAACACTGTGCCTTGCAGTAAAACGCATAGGGAGTCTACTGTGGTAGTGAAAGAATACTGTGAGCCAGTGTGACACGCACATAACAGGCTTCGCTCTTAGAATCGCTGCACACTTTTATGCATTTGGGCAATTAAGGGGCCAAAACTCACCAAATAACTCAAGTCTGAACTCAGCATTACAGGTCAATGTTAGCGCCAGCTATAAAGAATTGTGCAGAGGCCCAAGATCCTAAGAGAGCACCAAAAGTGCATGCCTTTTACACCAATTCACTGATTCCACATACATTTCGACAAAACCTGTTCTATTACACGCTTATACAAGCAGAGCCCCCCCAGACAGCGTGGAGATGGCAGTGGCAGCAGCATCAGCAGACTATAGAGTGGCACGACGACGGTGTGCCCAGGTGGCAGCAGTATGAGTAGACCACAGAGTGGCAGAATGACAGACTCTGGAAGTGGAAGTAGTAGTACAATTTGGCACAATTACCTAATTTTGACGTAGCGGCAGCTAGGAGATGGCATGTGGAGTCGGCGGCAGCAGCAGCATCAGGCCGGAGAGTGGCATGGTGACATACCCTGAAGAGCAGACTGTAAAAAATAATTCTCGGCCTTTTGGTTAAGATCAACTGTAGTATATGTTCTTATCAGTATCAGGGCTGGTTATGCCAGCGGATGGGAACGTAAGACAGAGGAGGTGCAGTGAAGGCTCCAGCTTTGCCTCAACTGTGGTAAAATGTCAGTATTGACGCAGTACGCCAAGAAAGCTTGGAGTTCCATCTTGAGATCGAGCTGGCGGTCTGTAGGGAGCTGAGCTACCACCTGTGGGAGCCCCTGCCTCTCGTCTCCCCCATGCTCATCGCTGAGTGTCCCGGGGGCCTGAATCGTTTACTTTTAAAAAATTTGAGTGTTCAAAGCAAACAGGGTTTCCTGTGTACTTGAGCTATGGATAATGGAATAGGACTACAGAACGTACCAAAAATTTACGAGTGACATGCTGCTGCCGAGCAGAAGGTCCAAAAAATTCTAATCAATTTACTAGGCCAACGAGTGGCACTGTAACAGCAGCTGCAAGAGGCAGCAGCAGTCGGACAAATTTACTAGGCCAACGAGTGGCACCCTAACAGCAGCTTCAAGAGGTAGCAGTCGAACACATTTCAAGGCCACAGAATGGCATCGTAACAGTAGCTGCAAGAGGCAGCAGCAGTCAAATACATTTACTAGGCCAAAGAGTGGCACCGTAACAGCAGCTACAAGAGGCAGCAGCAGTAAAATACATTTACTAGGTCACTGAGTGGCACAGTAACATCATCTGTGAGAGGCAGCAGTAAAATACATTTCAAGGCCACAGAGTGGGAGAGGCAGCAGGAGTCGTACTAATTTTAATGAGACAGACTGGCACAGTGATATACCCTGGGAGAGGCAGCAGCAGTCATAAAAATTTAAATGCAACATACTGTAGAGTGGCACAATGACCTAATTTGGAGGTAGCGGCAGCTAGGACACAGCATGTGGAGGCGGCGGCAGCAGCATGATTAGGCCACAGAGTGGCACAATGACATAATTTAGAGGTAGCGGCAGCTAGGACACAGCGTGTGGAGGCGGCAGCAGCAGCATATCATAGAGTGGCACAATGACCAAATTTGGAAGTAGCGGCAGCTAGGACACAGCGTGTGGAGGCGGCGGCAGCAGCATGAGTAGGCCACAGAGTGGCACAATTACATAATTTGGGAGGTAGAGGCAGCTAGGACACAGCGTGTGGAGGCGGCAGCAGCAGCATCAGGCCACAGAGTGGCACAATTACATAATTTGGAGGTAGCGGCAGCTAGGAAACCTTGTGTGGAGGCGGCAGCAGCATCAGGCCACAGAGTGGCATGGTGACATAGCCTGGAGGTGACAGCAGTAGCAGCATGAGGAGACCTGATTGCTGAGGTGGCAACAGCATCAGGAGGCTACATATTGGGTCAGTGACAGAGTGGAGAGGTGGGTGGCAATACCAGTCACTGGTAAAGATGCTGGGTGGTAAAAGGAGCAGCTGGTAGATGTGTGGCATCAGGCGGGTGGCAGCATCATAAGAGTGGCTCAGGCAGGTAGCCTGAAGAACACAGTCTCATTTACATAGTAACATAGTAACATAGTTTGTAAGGCCGAAAAAAGACATCTGTCCATCCAGTTCAGCCTGTTTTCCTACAAGTTGATCCAGGGGAAGGCAAAAAACCCTGTGAGGTAGAAGCCAATTTTCCTCACTTTAGGGGGAAAAATTCCTTCCCGACTCCAGTCAGGCAATCAGAATAACTCCCTGGATCAACGACCCCTCTCTAGTAACTATAACCTGTAATATTATTACCCTCCAGAAATACATCCAGGCCCTTCTTGAACTCTCTTAGTGAACTTACCATCACCACCTCCTCAGGCAGAGAGTTCCATAGTCTCACTGCTCTTACCGTAAAGAATCCTCTTCTATGTTTATGTACAAACCTTCTTTCCTCCAGACGCAGAGGATGTCCCCTCGTCATGGTCACTGTCCTCGGGATAAATAGATGATGGGAGAGATCTCTGTACTGACCTCTGATATATTTATACATAGTTATTAGATCTCCCCTCAGTCGTCTTTTTTCTAAAGTGAATAAGCCTAATTTTGATAATCTTTCTGGGTATTGTAGTCCACCCATTCCAGCTATGACTTTAGTTGCCCTCCTCTGAACCCTCTCCAGCTCTGCTATGTCTGCCTTATTCACAGGAGCCCAGAACTGTACACAGTACTCCATATGTGGTCTGACTAGTGATTTGTAAAGTGGCAGGACTATGTT
>ONZH01024122.1:0-81706 GCA_900303285.1 Rhinella marina
GATACACAGCTGATAGTCCTACTGAATAGACTGTTAGAATTTGTATTATGGCAAGAAAAAAGCAGCTAAGTAAAGGAAAACGAGTGGCCATCATTACTTTAAAAAATGAACGTCAGTCAGTCCGAAAAATTGGGAAAACTTTGAAAGTGTCCCCAAGTGCAGTCGCAAAAACCATCAAGCGCTACAAAGAAACTGGCTCACATGAGGACCGCCCCAGGCAAGGAAGACCAAGAGTCACCTCTGCTGCGGAGGATAAGTTCATCCGAGTCACCAGCCTCAGAAATCGCAGGTTAACAGCAGCTCAGATTAGAGACCAGGTCAATGCCACACAGAGTTCTAGCAGCAGACACATCTCTACAACAACTGTTAAGAGGAGACTGTGTGCAGCAGGCCTTCATGGTAAAATAGCTGCTAGGAAACCACTGCTAAGGACAGGCAACAAGCAGAAGAGACTTGTTTGGGCTAAAGAACACAAGGAATGGACATTAGACCAGTGGAAATCTGTGCTTTGGTCTGATGAGTCCAAATTTGAGATCTTTGGTTCCAACCACCGTGTCTTTGTGCGATGCAGAAAAGGTGAAGGGATGGACTCTACATGCCTGGTTCCCACCGTGAAGCATGGAGGAGGAGGTGTGATGGTGTGGGGGTGCTTTGCTGGTGACACTGTTGGGGATTTATACTGAACCAGCATGGCTACCACAGCATCTTGCAGCGGCATGCTATTCCATCCGGTTTGCGTTTAGTTGGATCATTATTTATTTATCAACAGGACAATGACCCCAAACACACCTCCAGGCTGTGTAAGGGCTATTTGACCAAGAAGGAGAGTGATGGGGTGCTACGCCAGATGACCTGGCCTCCACAGTCACCAGACCTAAACCCAATGGAGATGGTTTGGGGTGAGCTGGACCGCAGAGTGAAGGCAAAAGGGCCAACAAGTGCTAAGCATCTCTGGGAACTCCTTCAAGATTGTTGGAATACCATTTCAGGTGACTACCTCTTGAAGCTCATCAAGAGAATGCCAAGAGTGCGCAAAGCAGTAATCAAAGCAAAAGGTGGCTACTTTGAAGAACCTAGAATATAAGACATATTTTCAGTTGTTTCACGCTTTTTTGTTACGTATATAATTCCACATGTGTTAATTCATAGTTTTGATGCCTTCAGTGTGAATCTACAATTTTCATAGTCATGAAAATACAGAAAACTCTTTGAATGAGAAGGTGTGTCCAAACTTTTGGTCTGTACTGTATATATACTGTATTTCCTCAGTGTCCCCCATCATCTCTGGTCTATAAGTACTGCTGAGATCCCTCACACATTGCAGCATCAGCTTACTGTTGGATAGCCCTTTGTCCATAACAGACCAGCCCTTTAAGAAAAAGTCCAATTTTATACTTTGCTTTAACCCTTAGACTCGCTGGGGCGATGCGGGCACATGGCGCCCTTACCTGCTACTTACCCCATGCCGCTACTTACCCCATCGGCGGCGTCTTGCTGGGCCTTTAGATGTCGTGATCACACGTGATCACGGCATCTAGTTGCATCTTTACCTGGAAGCGTACACTTCCAGGTGGTGTACAGACACCCCGTGTGGCCAATCAAGGTGTCTGTACACGATCTGAAAGCTGTAAACCTCGCTGATGAGGTTTACAGCTTTCAAAGTGCAATTCTTATTCTGGCCACTAGATGGCAGGCCAGGATAAGAAATGAGCAATTCTTGGATTTATCTCAAGCTAGTAAATCCCTGATTGCTCATAAAGAAAAAAAAAACCCACAATATATTAGCTCATATTTGAGCTTTAAAATGATCACAAAAAAATAAAAAAAATGTTAAAAAATATATAAAAAATAGAAATATATAAAAGTTCAAATCATCCCCCTTTCCGTATAATTAAAAAATAAATACCTAAATAACAATAAATATAGACATCAAAACGCAGGAAAAAACTATACATATTAGGTATCGCCGGATTCGTACTGACCAGTAGAATGAAAGTAACTGGTCAGTTTTAGTGAACATCGAACGCTGTAAATAAGAAACCCGTAGAACTGTAGCGGAATAGCGTTTTTTTTGCAATTTAACCCGATTTGGAATTTTTTTCCCGCTTCCCACTACACCATATGCAATATTAAATGGTGGCGTTGGAAAGTACAACTTGTCCCGCAAAAAACAAGCCCTCATACAGCTATGTGAACGGAAAAATAAAACAGTTATGGCTGTTTGAAGGCAGGGAGCGCAAAACGAAAATGCATAACCGAAAAACCTCCAGTACTGAAAGGGTTAATATTCAGTAAAGTTTTTAAAGGGTTTTTTAAGAGCTGCATGGACATGGTCATATGGCCACAGCCCAGAATGGAAGATAGGAGCAATAAAGGTAAAAGAAATAAATTATAAAATTACAACTGTATTCATAAGCACTTATTTTAAAAGCTGTTGATGCAAACAGAAAATCCCTTCTGAAAATGGTTGAACTTTATGGACACGTATCTTTTTTCTATGTAAACCAGGGGTCTCAAACTCAGCAGCATTCATTTAAAATACAATACAATTATAGATGTATAGACAGCGGAAAAGTACTCACAGCCCACACAGAATCTACACCCTTCTGTGCAGCACATGTATGTGTCACACTCACCATCCGAGCTTCACCTCAGCCCCTAAATTCATACAGACCCCAAGTTTATACAGAGCGTAGACCAGAACCCAAATTTACACAGACCCCAGATCAGATATGAAATTTATACTGACCTCAGACCATACCCATGTGCTGCCACCACTCAATGCAGATGGAAGAGCTCATTGCTGGAGCGCCAGGAGCTGCGGTCCTGTCACTCACTGATCACTCAGCTCCCCGTGCTCCTACTCTTCTTAAAGTGAACCTGTCATCAACTTTATGCTACCCATAATGACGGCAGCATAAAGTAGAGACAGATGAGTTGATTTCAGTGGTCTGTCATTTAAAAGTTAAAAGTGGTTGCCGAGAATCAACATCACAATCCTTGCAGACTAGGCCTGGAAAAGGGTCCCGGCCACCTGAGAAGAGTCATGGTTATTCATGATTTCCTGCTCTCCCTGCCCACCTGCTGATGACTGACAGGCTTCTATCTAGTTTTCTCCCTTTTTCTTTAGGAGAGAACTGCCAATCATCAGCAGATGGGCGGGAGAACAGGAGATTATAAATAACCATGACTCTTCTCAGGTAGATTTGACTCTTTTCAAGGCCTGTGCTGCAATGATTATGATGTTAGTTCCTCAGCAACCACTTACTTTTAGCTCATGAGTGACACACCGCTCAAATCAGCATTTCTGTCAGTATTGCTCAGTGAGGTCAGCATAAAGTTGATGACAGGTTCCCTTTAAGGCTGGCAGCACACTGAATGGTGAAGCAGGAAGGCCCTGCTCCACTACTCAGCCTGCAGGCACAGATCGTGCTGCCGGGCTGTGTGGGAGGAGGCTGCAGCCTGGGAATCTGCCTAAGCTCCTCTCACACAGTGCTGCAGAGCGATCTGTGTCTGTCAGGGGAGAACTGGATGTGAGCTTCAGGAACAGGACAAGGTGAGTAGTTACAGTGTTTTGTTTTTTTTAACACAGAGGTGGCACAGGGGGCATTGCTACTTTGAAGGGGGCACAATAGGCATTTCTACTATGACAGGGCACAGATGGCAATACTACTATTAAGGGGGCACAATAGGAATTACTACTATGAAGGGGGCACAATGGGCATTACTACTGTGAATGGGCACAATGAGCATTACTACTATGAAGGGGGCACAATGGGCATTACTACTATGGAGGGGCACAATGGGCATTACTATGAAGGGGGCACAGAGGGTATTACTGTGAAGGGGCACAGAGGGAATTACTACTGTGAAGGGGCACAGCGGGCATTACTACTGTGAAGGGCGCACAGAGGACATTAATACTGTGAAGGGGGGCATAGAGAGCATTACTCTTGTGAAGGGGGTGGGCATAACTGTTATGGGGCACAGAATGGACATTACTACTGTGAAGGGGACATAATGGGCATTACTAATGTGAAGGGGCACAAAGAGCATTACTACTGTGAATGGGGCACAGAGGCATAACTGTTATGGGGCACAGAGAGGACATTATTACTGTGAAAATGGCACAATGGGTATTACTACTGTTATGGGGCACAGAGGGCATTACTACGGTTATGGGGGCACAATCAGGGCATAACTACTGTGAAGGGGGGGCACAATGAAGGGATAAGTACTTTAAGGGGGCACAATGTGGGGATAACTACTGTGAAAGTTGTACAGTGAGGGCATAAATACTGTGGGGGGCACAGTGTGGGCATAATTACCGCAAGGGGGCACAATATAGGTATACTACTCTGCAGGGTACATTTCTTTTAAGTGTTGGGGGTGGGCGGTGCCTGAGAAAGGACTCGCCGCGGTGCCAAACACCCTAGGCACTCCATTGGCTGGGTCAATTAAATTATTTTGCTAAGGGGGCCTTTCACTAGTTTAGGTTGCCCTTAGTTAATACACCATAAAACTGGTGACAGATTCCCTTTAAGGGAATACTGTAAACTATGCATATCTGTGTTCAGTGAATGGTTCAGTTTTGTGCTCTGACCGTGTTTCTTTAATTTAGAATATACTGTATTTCGGCTTTTTTTTTTTTTAACACATAGCGAATAACACTCGCATTACCTTTCTTATGCTGCTAAATTATAGTATGTAAATCTGGAAGTAAAAAAAAATGGTTATTTTTTGATTTATTCTTGAATACATTACAGATCTATTTTGAATGTAAAACAATATTTTTTTATAGACCTGCAGCAATCCAGTATTTAATGCACTCTGTGCTTGTGACATAAATATGAATAATTAATCAGCACAAAAGATATGAAAGGGTTTCCCCATTTCTTTATTACAGCATGAGAATTCTTTCGCTCTATTCATATCTCATTCCCCGGGGTCAGTTCATTTCCGTCTATGCCATCTGCTTGTGGATTCATTTTTTTTTGGGAATCCCTTTATAAAAGAGATTTTCATCTGTGGCTTATATTTGATATGATATTCTGTGCTTGCAAGTTGAATTTTCAATTATATTTGTGCTATAAAAATTAATTGCAATATATCCAATAATATAAGCAGCTGCTAAAATGAGATGTCCTTCAGAATAAATTCTGTGTTACTTTTTCATTTTCTATCTTATCTGAAACACTTATCTTTTTATAGAGATTTTTTTGCATAACATTAAAAACCTATGTAATTCTACGAGAAAGAAGAAGTATCTGTTCTGGGTTATTTTAGGTAATAAATATTAGCCTATACTAAAGACAAACTATGAAAATAATGAACAGAGAAAAGACACTGGTACAGATTTACTAATCTATCTGCACCCAGAATCTGTCTAAAAGTGGTGCAAATTTGTGCAACTAGGACTTCTATCCTTTTTTCGAATTGTTTAAAAAAGGTCCAAAGCAATGGATTGCACTAAAATTGCGCAACAATGCTTTCTTAACAAAAGGAAGTATGAAACTAAAAGCGACATGCCTACCTTACTGTTTTATGCACATCATTTGGTAGGGTATCCAAAGACATTACAATTAGGCATCCTTAGAAGGAAGAGTCAAGAACTAACGGCACTAGCCATATGCCATCACATCTTGAGGTGGACAAACAGTTTCAACGTGGATCAGTCAGCTTAATATGCTGTACTCTGTAAGGACAGCATATTATAACTACATGTATGTACTCCAAGAAGCCAAAACTGCACAAAACGTTGTACAATTTGGCTACATGGAACACTGAAAGAACACACCATACATATAGACTATATAGACTACATTTGAGTCCAGTTCCATAAGGAGGGCACCTGCTTCCCTCCATCCTTAAAGGCAATGAACGACAGGCTGCTGTGTATATGTGCACACACAGCACTGCCAAGTAAGTGCTTTAACTACTATATTCCTGACCAAAAACCTAAAACAAATACACCACAGCCTTAGGCCCCATGCACATGTGTATTTTTTTGTCTACTTCCGATCCGCACTTTTTGCAGATTGGATGTAGACCCATTAATTTCAGCATCTGAATGTCCATTCTGCGGCTCCACAAAAAAGTGATAGAACATGTCTTATTCTTGCCCATATTGTGGATGAGAATGGACATTTCTCCAATCGTGCAAGACAGGAAAGTGCAGGGTGCACAAGACTGGTATCCATGCAGTTATATCCATACGGTTTGCGGACCGTATAATGGATACTGTCATGTGCATGAGGCCTTAAAGAGATCTGTCGCCACAAAATGCAGTGCAACCTTTAGATAGGAGCAGGTGGAGCTGAGCAGATTACCAAATAGTTTTGTGGGAAAAGATTCAGTAAGACGTATAATTTGAATCTCTGCTATTTCTGACTTCAGTTGTACACAGGGGAGGTGTTATCCGTGATTTATAGCATTATCTATGTAAGTGTGTATACAGAGGTAGCTGTCAGTCACTGATAATTGTATATGGGGGAGGTGTTAACAGTGATTGATAGCATTCTCTGTGTAAGTGTATATACATAGATAGCTGTCAGTCACCGATACCGTAGTTGTACACAAGGGTGGTTTTATAAGTGATTGAGAACATTCCCTGGCATTTTCTGTGTAAGTATATATACAGAGATAGCTGTCAGTCACTGATAATTGTATATGGGGGAGGTGTTATCAGTGATTGATAGCATTCTCTGTGTAAGTGTGTATACATAAATAGCTGTCAGTCACTGATAATTGTATATGGGGGAGGTGTTATTAGTGATTGATAGCATTCTCTGTGTAAGTGTGTATACATAGATAGCTGTCAGTCACTGATAGTTGTACACAGGGGAGGTGTTATCAGTGATTGATAGCATTCGCTGTGTAAGTGTATATACATACAGTAGATAGCTGTCAGTCACCAATACCGTAGTTGTACACAAGGGTAGTTTTATCAGTGTTTGAGAACATTCCCTGGCATTCCCTGTGTAAGTGTGTATACATAGATAGCTGTCAGTCACTGATAGTTGTACATGGGGATGTGTTATCAGCGATTGATAGCATTCTCTGTGTAAGTGTGTATACATACATAGCTGTCAGTCACTGATAGTTGTACACTGGGAGGTGTTAACAGTGATTGATAGCATTCTCTGTATAAGTGTGTATACATACATAGCTGTCAGTCACTTAGTTGTACACGGGGGAGGTGTTATCAGTGACTGATAGCACTCTGTGTAAGTGTGTATACTCTGCTCTATAATATGCAGCCTGCATTTCATTTCATGGTGACAGGTCCTCTCAGAAAGGAACCTGTCACTATAAAAATGCAGCACAATCTGCAGGCAGCACGTTATGGAGCAGGAACAGATTTACATAGTATTATGGGCAAAAAAAATAAAAAATCTGTAAAAGTTGTAATTTATTCATGTAAACTTCTGCTCATTCTGTGATTAGAAGTCACGTGGATGGTCCCATCAGTGACTGACCTCTATATCTGTATGACTGTGCATACAGGGAAGGCTATCAGTCATTGATAGGACTACCCACATGATTCCGAATTACATGTTTTGCTGAATCTTTTCCCATAAAGCTGTATATAAAGCCAAATGGAAACTGCCCCTATAAGCCTTATTGGTTTATCTCATTCCTTACAGAAACTGCTAGTCTTAACTATGTTGGGACATTTTATTTGTTTGCTTGCATTTCACAGGGTCATTTGCAACAAATAACCTAGTGAAATGAAAGAGAACCAGACAAAAATGTCCCACAAAAGTGATGGTCAGGTATCTATGGCATTTAGCATTTATTTGACCAATATTGAGGGTTTACAATTTGACCGGCAAGTTGGTTGGGATCTCCTGCATATCAGCTGCATTAAAATGACAAAAACTATTATGTCTGTCAAATACACTGTACTGTAAGGCAATAGCACACAGATTTCAAAGCACGACAATACTATTTAGGACAATAATACCATTATTGTACTTTTATATGTAATTTTTCTCAGTTTTAAATGCTACATGATAAATAACAATATTTGCACTGTACAGAGCAAATTGAAAAATAATGAATTTCTTTTGGAAACTGCAGAAATTGTATTTGTATGGAAGAAAATGATTTTAGGGCTTCATATATTTTGCATAAATCAAGTCCAACATATTTAGGTCAAACCTATTAAATATCCCAGTGGAGGCAGGCTGGCTTTAGCTTTAGATTTTCATAACTGTGTTCATTACTAAAGTGTACAAACAAAAACTGGTGCCACCTGCCTGAGAAGGGCAATGACAACCTGATGTGCTCTACCCTCACATCTTGTGACAGCATGTAGCATTCAGCTATACAGTAACATATGGTGCATTTCTAGGTCTCGTGCTTTTCTGAGTTAGCTCCCTCTTCAGCTGAATTGTTCCTAAAACTGTATGAAACAAACTGTAGGGACAAACATATCTGTGAAAAAATGAAATGGTGAAATAGCAGATATAAAACACTGTTCACAATGGTTCAATACATCCTATAGCAAAAACAATGCTGGCAGCAAAGACATATGCGTGCCATAGGATAGTGAGAAATAAATTTACTTTTTTATGATCTCTCATTTATGTATCAAATTAAAAAAAAAGTCACTGAATAAGCATTACCCCTTAAATATCTATTACACCACACAACAAAAAAAAACTTTTCGTCTGCTACTGGGCAAAAACCATTTGTCCTATACTAAATCGAGTGTGTGCGGATTACAAATCTGAAGTCAGAATTGTTAACACATCACAAAAGTTTTACTCCAACAATTTCCTGATGTACATCAAAGTTTGAGTGTATGAAAATGTAATGGAATAACAAAATTTCAAACAGTCTTTTTTTTCAGTTTAAAAGTCTCAATTCAGCAAGGCACAGTACTGTTAAAGGGAATCTGTCACCAGGATAACAGCTACTGAAGTAAAGCCATGGCCTAATAGCACTTAGTACCTTATTTCCAAATGTGCCTTTGTTTCAGCAATATATGTTTTCTATCTTCTGAAAAGCCAGTTTATTTGGTATGCAAATTAGACAGTAAGGTGCCCAGAGGGGCGTCATTCTTGCAGGAAGGAGCCCAGGCACGCCCCCTGCTAGTGCCCAAGCCCGCCCTCATGCTGGGAGCAGGGAAAAGGGGGTCAGAGTTATGGCTTGAACGTGATGTAGGAGGTGTTCCTGGGTTCCTTCCTGCAAGAGTGACGCCGCTCTGGGCACCTTACTGACTCATTTGCATACCAAATAAACTGGATTTTCAGAAGATAGAAAACATCTATTGCTGAAACAAAGGCACATCTGGAAATAAGGTACAAAGTGCTATTAGGCCATGGCTTTACTTCAATAGCGATTATCCTGGTGACAGATTTCCTTTAAAAGTGCTTCAGGCATCAGCTTTTGCGTTTGTGAACGGTCATATTTTCCCGTTGCAAAAACCAGCAGTAGTCCCCATCATGTTGGGATTCCAGCGGCCTTGATACCTGTTCTCCATTGTAGAAATATCTTCATGGAATCGCTCTCCATGCTCGTCACTTAATTGTCCCAAATTGAGTGGGAAAAAGTCAAGATGGGAATGTAAGAAATGCACTTTCAATGACATTCGGCAGCCAAGTTGTTAATATGCTGTAAAGCATGTTGTCTACTAATTCAGCATATTTTGCAACTCGTCTGTTCCCAAGGAAGTTCTGCACTACTAGCACAAATGCATCCCAAGCTGCAACTTCCAGAGCGTTGAGTTTTGAATGTGTCATCATGTATTAGCTTGTTGATTTCGGGCCAATAAAAATTCCGGCCTTTATTTTAGCTTCAGTCTTCAGTGTGCTAAACTTCTCCTTCAAATACTGGAAACCATTTCTATCGCGATCAAGTGCAATTACAAACTTTTTCATTAAACCAAGTTTAATGTGAAGTGGTGGAAGATAAACCTGAAGTGGATCGACCAGTGATTTGTGTTGTACGTACATTGTACTGACCAACTGTGTGCTTGACTGTGGCGCAATTGTCTGATTTTGTAATGATTGCTGTCATCACGACTGTTCCATAGGCACAAGAAACAAATATGCTTTGTGTACCCGAACTGTAGGCCAAGCAGCTACCACTTTCAGGTCAGCACAAATTTTCCATTTATGTTCTGAGTATTTGATCATTTTGAAAATTAACTCCATAAAAGCATGGGTCTCTTTCATTCCAACCACATGAGCCAATGGAACAGATGTTTTTTTTTTTATACCATTGTGCAACAAGACAGCTTTCAAACTAGTACTTGACTTTGGCTCGTTTTTTGACCTCGTCCTCGATTTGTCCTCTTGTACTTCGCTACCTCTCGGCTTTGACCTTGGCTCGTGTGTTTCACTTCGCCCCTGCTCGCTCCCCTGGTTTTGATGTGACTTCCTGGTTCGACTTTGGCTTGGTGACATTCTGCTATTGTGTGTGTTCTGTCTATGTTTAT
This sequence comes from Rhinella marina, assembly GCA_900303285.1. Taxonomy (NCBI): domain Eukaryota; kingdom Metazoa; phylum Chordata; class Amphibia; order Anura; family Bufonidae; genus Rhinella; species Rhinella marina. The sequence goes on from ONZH01024122.1 coordinate 10,448, forward strand.
TGTTTTCTCCCCGTTGTTCCCCCTCCCTGTACGCCCCAGCATGTACCTAGGCTAGGGACTGTCAACTAGTTGTACGCCGTTGCCTAGGATGGGCCGTGCAAGTAGGCAGGGTCAGAGGTGGGGTTAAGCTCAGGGCTGCATACATCCTTGAACTGTGACAAGAATGACATTTTGTTGAAGGTGAAGAACTGAGCAACATTTCCATAATGACAAGACAATCTACCTGCCCTAGCAAAAAGTCCAACGGATGGCATAAGACAGAAGAATGGCATTTTTTACCTCTCTTTGTATCATTTGGGTGTCGGCAGAGTGCCATGTTGGGCGCTGGTCGACCTGGAGCCTGCCCTTCTGTCCCATGATTTGGAGTGACTGTTACTTTACTTTATCTTTGTATATCTTTGTGTATATATATATATATATATATATATATATATATATATTTTTTTTTTTTATCATAGTTTAGTAAACTCTTAATGCCCCTAAGTTGTGTTAAGTCCATTTTTCAACTGCAATCTCATGATAATACAGCCACACATTCCGCTATCGATATCTCACAATGGAGAACAGGAAAAGTGGGAGATAAAGCAGCTGATGACGAGGACATGGACACTGTATTGCTTTGGGATTTGACTTAACCACCACAAAGAAGACTGGGACAAAGAGGGCAGACTTGTTCTGATTCGGAATGCTGGCCAGTTCTATTTTCCCATAGAATACAGTGATGCCACATCACATGCTGCAATGGAGCCCTGGTACTTATGTTTGTGTTTGAATACCCACGGCTTATTTTAATCCTACAGATCTTACATGACACTGGTTTTGTGTGCTAGCCTTGAGGTGAAAAACTGCCACACAGGACACTGTCACAGCTCTGGAGGCAGCTGAGCTTGGCCTAGGTCTGGGATGTTTTGACATTTTGATGTGCCCACAGTATGAGCGGCATCACTAGTTCTTGAGATGACCACCCCAGAAATAGATCTGGCCCTGCCAGTTCTCTTGGAGGTTTTGTCCATATGTTGCCTCAGCTCTTTATTGCCACCGTGGCCATCACCCTTCTCCTCTGATGTCACCTCTTCAGCACCCCAATCCGGCTCCCAAGTCTATCCAACACACAATCATCATGATAGTTCTCACCCTCCCTGCCACTTTTATGAGACTGTGATAGGTCACTGTGGGCTCCTCGGCCCCCTTTGCAATTATCGCCTCTGAATTTGCTACGAGTGCCACTGTCGCTACCACACCCCCTACTGCCACCACTGAAGCTAGAAGTGCCACTACTACCACCACCATTCCAGCTATTCATGAACCTCCTCCTCGTGGCAAACCAAATCATGACGCTTATCACACAAAACAAACATTTTACTGACATTATAATTGCTTGTTGTCTTCAATGGAGCTCACAATCTAAGTTCCCTAGCAGCATGTCTTTGGATGATGGGAGAACCAGGGAGAACATCAGTGGTACTCACTGAGCCACAGTACTACCCATGTTTGCATTTAAATGTCCCTTCTACAAACACACTGCACACTGTTATTGACAATTTACAATGATAGTAATGTCGTTTTTGCAGTAAAACATGTTTTCTGTAACACTGAATGGTATTATGCAAATCATACACAATGCGTTCAACAACACCGGCATAATATTGGAGTTATTGCTGTATTGCTTTTGCAATTACTGAACCGTTTCTTTAAGTAATATACAAGGTGTTTACCAGTAAATGGAAGTGAAGTGAAATGAAGTTTAACACTGACAAATGTAAGGTTATGCACATGGGGAGGAATAATGCAAGTCACCAGTATATACTAAATGGTAAAACACTGGGTAACTCTGACATGGAAAAGGACCTAGGGAATTTTAGTGAACAGCAAACTAAGCTGCAGAAACCAGTGTCAGACAGCTGCTGCCAAGGTCAATAAGATAATGGGTTGCATCAAAAGGGGCATAGATGCTCGTGATGAGAACATAGTCCTGCCACTTTACAAATCACTAGTCAGAGCACACATGGAGTACTGTGTACAGCTCTGGGCTCCTGTGAACAAGTCAGACATAGCAGAGCTGGAGAGGGTTCAGAGGAGGGCAACTAAAGTAATAACTGCAATGGGTGGACTACAGTACCCAGAAAGATTAACAAAATTAGTGTTGTTCACTTTAGAAAAAAGACGACTGAGGGGAGATCTAATAACTATGTATAAATATATCAGGGGTCAGTACAGAGATCTCTCCCATGATCTATTTATCCCCAGGACTGTGACTGTGACGAGGGGCCATCCTCTGTGTCTGGAGGAAAGAAGGTTTGTACACAAACATAGAAAAGGATTCTTTATGGTAAGAGCAGTGAGACTATGGAACTCTCTGCCCGAGGAGGTGGTGATGGTAAGTTCAGTAAAAGAGTTCAAGAGGGGCCTGGATGCATTTCTGGAGGGTAATAATATTACAGGTTATAGTTACTAGAGATGGGTTGTTGATCCAGGGAGTAATTCTGATTGCCTGATTGGAGTCGGCAAGGAATTTTTTTCCCTAAAGTGGGGAAAATTGGCTTCTACCTCACAGGGGTTTTTTGCCTTCCTCTGGATCAACTTGTAGGATAACAGGCCGAACTGGATGACAGATGTCCTTTTTCGGCCTTATAAACTATGTTACTAAATGTATAATAATTGTGTTATTGCCATATGGCTTTTGCTAGAACACTAAACGGTATCTTATACAACGCATATAATATACAATGCATATAATATACAACGCGTTCAACAACATCGGTATAATAATGGCATTATGACAGTAAAATGGGTTTGTTATAACACTGAACAGTATCTTGCAGTAATATACAACATGTTCAATTACAGGGGTATAATAATTGTTATTGCAGTAAAATGGGCTTTCTATAAAACTGAACGGTATCTTGCAGTAACATATAGCACATTCAATAACACGGGTACAATATTGACATTATTGCAAAACTGCTTTTGCTACAACAGTGGATGGTATCTTGAACGGTAATTAAACAAAATGCCTGGCAATCCCCTATAATCAACTAATAAACATAGTAAAAAAAGAAGTTATTTTGCCAAAAACTAGATTTGAAACAGATTAAATGATCAACTAGATAGCAGAAAGATATGTAGCCATAGCAATGCCATTTTCCATTCCTACAAACGACTGGTCCCAGTTGTTTGGATAGTATTAACATTTTATAAGAGATTATAGATAAAGCTAACAAAGATGGCAATGATACACTAAAACAAATATAAGTGTATGCTACTATTTTATAAAGACTGTAAAGTATAAAATATAGCATTTCTTTGATGTTCCTCTTGTAAAAAAAATAAAAAATCAGAAAGTACATAGATAAGATAAGAAAGCAAAGATACAAACGACTAAACTTAGCTTTCCACATATTGCACTTGCATTGCAGATTATGTCCATGGATCCAACGAACATCTGAACTGTGAAGGGAAAGGCATCAAAAACATCATGCTATGTAATTACGTAATGTTTATCTCACCTTGACAATTCCTCGGATGTGCATTTTTGCAATCATCTCTGCAGTGTAAAGGAACATCAATAGGGTATCAAGGGCAATTGTCACATACTGAAGAGGAGGATAATGTTCAAAGGTCTTTGGGGTGTTCATACAAACGGAAATGACACTGATAATTGCACAAATGCGTAGTAATGAGTGCACCCACTGGAAAAGAGAGAACAATTTAAGATAATTTTCCTAATGTGAACAGTTAACTCTACATGACAAGTATGATTTAAATCATGCACACAGTATTGTGTACAGTATCTTTTCATAGAACTAGAAGTTTCCTCAATAGTGCATGGAACTATGAGTGAACGTGGAATTAAAATCCAAAAATATGAAAATGTAATACATGTTAAAGGCATTGCACAAGTTACAAAAATCTTGGCAAAAGTGGCAGCCATATACCACGTCACCACTGCAGCCAATCACTGGTCTCAGGGATCTTGTGTTATATACCACTGAGGCCCTTAATTGGCTGCAGCAGTCAGGTGCCATAATCTGCTATGTGACAGCTGCAGCTTCAGTCACACAAAGACTGCAAGGAGAAGCTGAACTGTGGTGCTGGAAGTGGCGGAGGAATAGCAGGTGAGGATAAGCTCATTATTTATTTCATAACATTTAATGGGAAGCATTTTATATTTTATTCAATGCACCTTTATGAGTTCCATGACACGCGCTTTTTGCTTAGTGCCTTTTTTTGTCTAATCAGGGCATTTTTGGTCTCTTTTTTTTTTTTTTAATGCAGCATGTTAATGTGCAGCATGTTAATAAGTTAATGTGTGTAAGGGCACCTACAAATCTATAAGGCACACAAAGACAAAAGAAAAAAAACTCACTGGTTTGTTGATCCACAGGATATCAGCATTATCAGAAAGTGATTCATCAGGGCCGAAATCTGTAACCGGCTGAGCCTCTACCCTTGAGCTTTGCTTTCGCTTCAGCATACTATTATCGCTCTTGGTTTTCTGTAAATGGAAAAAATGAGAGAATATTAGCACCTAATAAGAAATGGTTGAAGTACATCCCCCCAGAATAGCAAAACGTAAATGTGTAATTTAACTATGATTCATTATTTCATGTCATAGACAAAATGTTCGATTTTTTTGTGCTTCAATAGTTACGGAAGTATATACATCTATACATGTCCCTTTTCCACTAGCTGAGCAAAGTCAGAAAGCTGGTCAACGTTAGGTTACTGCCCCTGCTGATGATTATGCACAGTTTCACCCTTTTCAATGCAAGGGTGAGATCTGTGGCAAAAATCGCACAAAATCTCCACCAAAAAAACACGTGGGTTTTTGGTGAAGATTTGGTACAGAAAGGCACAGCAATCTGCATGGAAATTCATGCATAATTGCACATATTGATTTTTTTTTTTTTTTTTAGAAAAAAAAAGAAGCTTTTTTATAGCCATACGTGGATTCAAAAGGTATGAGATATCTAATATATAAAGCTGAGTGTATGTATGTATGTATGTATGTATGTATGTCCGCTAAAGGAATCCGCACCGTCGCAGCTACAATCACGAAATTTGGCACATAGGTACATCAGGTGTCCGGGAAAGTTTTAGACTACGTCTCAGCTCTCCAGGACGTGCTGTTCCTGAGATATTCCCAAAAAATGCATTAGCCAATAGAAGCCTAGTCATATGACCCTTATCAGACAATAGAAGCTTGCAGGCCCACACACCAGGTCTCCCCACACACCAGATTTCCATAACAACCCAGCCATTTTCCTTCCCTGCTGTAGGTCTGCTTTAAAGGGGCAGAGCTCTGTGAATGACACTGTTAAAGGGATATTCCGCTTACCATAAATATAACTTATGTTTTAGACTAAATCATCATCAATCATTACCTAATATAATGTAAATGTCACATATTTACCGTTCAGTAGTAATAAAAGATGTTTTCTTCCACTGCTACCCACTGTGTTGCCTCATAAATTACCATGGCATCGACCTGTAATTCAGGCCACCCTCAAAAGAAGGACTTAAAAGCCTCACCCCCAGGTCCCGCTAAGACATGCCCCCGACTTGATCAGGCCACGCCCGCTTCCACTCCGCAGCCGACGAGGATTGAAAAAATGAAGGTAAAAATCTCCTTCTGTCAGCTGCAGGGGTGGGAGGAAGGATGACTTTCTCTTTGCAGCTCATGCACAGTGCTTCTGTCTGAGAGTGAGCTGTTCAAAAGGATATCCCTGTGTCCGTCCAGGCCCTGCGCAGGACGGAGGACAGAGAGTCTGAAAGCCGGACTGTCCGGCCTAAAACCGGACCTCTGGCCACCCTAAGAGCAGGCTGCTGTTAGGGTGGCCAAACATCCGGTTTTAAGCTGGACAGTGCAGTTTTCTGGCTCCCTGTCCTCTGCCCGGCGCAGTGCCTGGACGGACGCTGGGATATCCACCCTTTCAGTAGTCACGCTCAGACAGCTTCTCCTGTGTCTTCATGGAAACAGGGGGCGTGGTCTCATGTTTAGGGGTGTGGCTTCATGGGCACTGGGGCGTGGCTTCACGTTTGGGGCATGGCCGGTGAGGTCCAGCTTTCTGGGGTGAAGACAGTGGCCACCCTAGCTGCTGTGGAGGTCACAGTTAAATGGGAGGGCGCTGTGGAGGTCACTCTTGATATCTTTTAACGACACACACACAAACATTAAATGAAGTAGATGAAATATACCCGGGTCCTTCTGCTAGTACAGTATAAAGGAAGTACTTTGACTGTTAGATCCACGCCTGGCTTTGTCTCAAAAAACTGCTTTAAAAACTGCCACAATACGTTTTTTTTTTTTTACAAAACCAAGAGCTTCTCTATAGGGGGGGAAAAAGATGCCAAACAAAAGTGCAATTCACACATCTGAAGAGAAAAATGCCACAAAAGAATCATTAAAAAAATCATGTGAAATGCAAATAAAATGCTTGTGGTTTTTTATATCATTTTTAAGCACCAAAAAAAAAGCCCCCTAAACAAAACACTGTGCCAAATTAATTCATGCAGGAGCTGTACGGGTGATGTCTCACACACACACACACTTTGGCTTTGGTTTGAAATACTGCATGAAAAGGTGCCACGAAAACTGTGGGGGGCATTTATCAAGACCGGCAGATTACATACTGGTCTTAATCTCTCCACTGCTTGCTTTAGATGCACCACAATCATTAAGAGGTGCATGCCACGTAATATTTGCAGTTGATCTGTGCAGGTCTGTGTGCCAAAGCAGAGGTTTATAAGAGCGAGGGAGTTGGTGTAGATTTTCACTATAATGTATGCCAGTCTTCGTGTGAAGATTATAATAAATGTGATGAACAGCCTACTGTGGCCCCTTTCAAAAGTGGTGAGCATTGGCGTCTTATAGTCCGAAAAATACAGTCGTTTATATGCAGTGTAGTAGGGGGTCTGTAATAAGATGTGAGCCATTATCTAACAGGATTTATATATTTAAAAGAGAAACATAATAAAATGTAATACAACAATTTTACAGAGGATGTAAACTGAAAAAGTATTTTCTCTGAAGCAGCTATTAAAAAAGTTAGCTTTCTATACACAGTGCTTGTGGACTTCTAAGAGTGGAGCTAAATGTTACTGTTTCATCCGGCTTATTAGCATGGTAAATATGGATTTTCTTCATGGCCTCAGCCTTGCTTACTATATTCTTTGTTAGGTTGTATGAGGGTCATTGTATGTTGAGTGTACAGTGAATATGTAAGACTGGTTAGATTTGATTGTACAGATATGCACCTAGCTGTTCATGATTTAACCACCTAACTGTTTTGCCCGAGTCCAGCTCGGGCACTGGGAAAAGTACTTAACTGTTGAAAGTGGAGGGGTGGAGGCTGCTATAGATGCTGCTTTTTCCTGAATGGTAGCAGCTACACATATGCAATAACAGCTAAAGTCTAAGCAACAGAGGAAAAAAAAATCACTGTTAGAAATTGAGTCAGGAATAGGTAGAAAAGAAGGTAAAACTTGCTTTTACTTTCACTTTCAGCTTCATTCACTGCATCCCGATTTCTATCAGTGATATCTTCCCTTGTACTGAACATATTGCTGTCATTCTGGAATTGTCTCAAAGCTTGGAATGCTAGCTTTCAAACACTACAAATAGAAAAGCCCATATCTCTAGCTGGTACCAAACAGCTATAGCAGCAGCCCCCCTCCCCTTCTGTCTGGAGGAGAATGAGGGAGCAGCTGCAGAGCTGACAGGCTGCAGGAGGAGAGAAAAAACAGTAAAAATATATAGAAATGTGACATGATCATCATTGTAGTGACTCACATAATAAAATGATACTTTTACCACACAATGAACGCCTTAAAAAATTCCCCCTAAAAATTAAATAATAAAAGTCATTTAATACACTATATATACCCCAAAATGGTTCCTACAAAACCTACAACTAATCCCGCAAAATAAAAATAAAAAAAAAACATTTAGAGGGAAACAAATCTAAAAATTCTGACTACTAAAATGCAAACTCTAAAATTAATGATGTCACTAAGTGGTTAAAAATGCAATAGTGTCCCCTGAGTTGTACACACATTAAAAATCTTTTTTACAATTTTAATGTAACTGTTAAGAGGTTAAAATACTGTCACTCGAAAGTTTAAATTTCCTGTCCAGCAAACAAGAAACAAAAAAACATGATCACTTGGAACTGGTTATGTGAAGGAAGGATGTAGGGCAACCTTTCATGATTAGGCCCCTTTCACATCATGTTTGAGAGTTCAGCACTCCTAAAGCCGTTTTCTGACAAGTGAGTGTCACGCTCCGGAATCACAGCGCTATATCAGGGTTATCCAATACATTCCAGACCTCTAAGGGTTACAAAGCATCATAAATCAATATGATGCAATGCGACCCCGGCAGTGCTGGAAGTTCAGGACGGGTGCTGCGCTACTAGTCCGGAGCGTGACACTCGCTCGTCTGAACCCAGCCTAAGTATTTTTTGAGCAAGAGGAGAATTTGATCATAACACACGAGAATGTTTTTATTTTCACTAGTATAAAATTTTATCCTTTTAATTAAACAGCATTTTACATGGGCTGATGCTCGTTCCTGATCATGCTGCTGTTCATTTGAAAAACAAGCAAGTGCTGGTTTGCCTGGTTAGCGCATCTTATATGCAGCACCAAAAATCATTTGTCACATCATCCCATGTAAAGAGGGGATGTGCTGCCAACATATGAAAACTATATACATTACTAATTACTAATCATTTGTCCCCATACTAAAGATAACTACTGCATGAAAAGATGGGCACCCAGTGACAATCAACATGCTGATACTTGTTGCCAGGCAGAATACTTGCCTGTGTGAAAAGACCCTAAGAAAAATGTACAAGAGAGCAGATCTGAATCCTGGAAGTGATGGGAAAAGGGTTTAACATATGAATTGACTTGGAAATCATATTCCCTCCTAGTTTACGATATCTTGCAGCAGTCTCTTATCACATGATGTGTACATTCACCACATTTCAAAGCATTAAATGAGGTATTCCCATCTGTGACAATTGGTTCATATCACTAGGATATGCCCCCATTGTCTGATAGGTGAGGTTCCCACCTCTGAGACCTGCATCTACACTGAGAACGTAACGGGGAACTTGGTGGCCGGAGGACACGGGTTTTCCGGGGTCCGGCCACCACCAAACGCTCTCCCAGTAGCGGATAGGTCATCAATATATTGCTTGCACAACCCCTTTTTATGATAATGAAAGATAAAATAAGAAATTACATATGACAGTATTGTAGTATTATAAAAAGTGGACAGTTACAGACCGGTAGAAATGCTAGTCTGTAACTGAGTGTAGTTGACAACCTTTATTGAATATACTTATCCTTAGACTTGGAACCATGCTTGCATGTTTCCTGTTGTTTTCATGATTACGAATTTGTAGAAAAATGTAACATTCTGTGAACTCCACAGCTACAACAGTGTAAACTACATTGCTACAAAGCAGTCTCAATGTTTTTTTTTTTTTTTTTATTGGAAAACTTTGGTATATAATGGATATGGCTTTTTATGGACAACAGGATTACATATTACCAGTTATTTATGTGTATATTTGACAACTCAAATTATAGCAAAATGGCTGCATTTATGACTAATTGCTGACAGATGAAATGTACTAGACTTATTGTTATGCTCCTCATAAACTGCCCATACTGAAGGTAAAATGTAACAATTGTTTGAAAAGTTTTCGTGAACTAATATTCGTAATAGTCAACGGTAAGCTTCAGTCTGCAAAAAATGGGAATTGCCAAGATGGAAAATTTCAGTTGTGGTTAGCCAAATTATGTCATGTATATGGCATGATTAGTTGTATTTGGATTATTTTTCCTTACGTAGCGCAAGCCATAAGGAATCCGTTTTGTTTTTTAACTGCCTCCCTGAACAGTGAGTTTAGCCTATTGTGTTGCTGTAGAGATCTTTGACATTGCGAGCGATCATTATCTGGTCGGCATTATATTGTGGAGTTACAGATAGCATTCTATAGCTTGTCTTACACATTGTGCTGGGGGATGGAAACTCCTGAATCCCATGATGCCATGCTAAAGTCTGTTTCTATATAGAAGTATACAGTAAGCATATACTCTAGGACTGAAATGTCATATATATTGTAATGCTATGCAATATTGTTAGATGGAAAAATGGAGATTCCGTAGGAAATCTGTTCTTATAGGAGCACATCGCCTACTTAAAATGATGTATTGCCGGCAAATGATTATTTTTATATGCACACAAAAGATGCTATCGGCCAACAGGTGAACATTTTCTCATTTGTCTGCTAATCTCTGGGCATCTATACATGGCAAATGGTCGGGAACAAGTTTTTGAAATTCATTCACCCGATCAGCTGCCCATGGAAAAGACCCTTCAGCTGCAATAACAAATACAGGCAATGAACTAGAGCGGTGTGGTTTATGGAACAAACAAATACGGAAAAAAAATCAATTTTTTTTCTAAACTCAAACATTTCTCAACTGTGCTGGTATGTCTGCTTTAACAAATACTTGCAAAGGGGCATGTCCCTACATATGATCAGTGCTGACATAGTCAGGCTGTGCAGTGACATAGCCTTTGACAAGAGAAATGGTGATGTCATTTGTCAATGTATTCACATATTTGCAGGAAGTATTAAGCCTCATTCACACGTCCTTGTCCATACTCAAATCCGTGAGCAGGTGGTCAGTGAGGCATCCGTGAAGGATCCGTGTTGTGTCTGTTTTTTGCTGTCCGTGTTGCATCCGTGTTTCACTGACACTGAACAGCTGAAAAATAATTTTCAAAGCATCTCTTCTTAATGATCCGTGAAACACGGATGCAACACGGATGACATCCGTGAGGGATCCGTGGTTTTCACAGACCCATAGACTATAATGGACGTGATAGATCCGTGAACACGGACAAAACAGAGCATGCATCCGTGCTGAAAACACTGACCCACGGACCGTGCTAAAACACTGATGTCTGAATACACACATTAAGGCTCCATTCAAACGACCTGTTCTTCTTTCCTGATTTGATCCTGATTTTTTCAGGACCCATTGAAATAAATGGATCCAGATCAGGATCAGGATCGAATCAGGAAAGAAAAACAGGATGTGTGAATGGAGCCTAAAATGAATGGGGACGTGTGCTGTCTGTGGAGAACATGTACAGCACACGTCCGTGAAACACTGACGTGTGAATGAGGCTTAACAGAGGAACAGAATAATGAAGAGTTCGAAGAAAAGATGCACCAACATATATTTTATGTGGAATGCATGTATTTTCTAAAACATTCATGGCCAGAGAGATAACAGGTTAAGGACTTTCTTATGACTGACATTTATTGTGGCCAGCTCACCTGATGTTCCACTACCGCCAGGACATATGGCTGTTTTTGATGTCTGTTTTCTCAGTACATATTTTGTCAAAAATGGAGTGAAGGGACACATTTTAGGACCCATAATATAATAATATATACCACTGCTGAAAGAGTAACTCAGGAGGTATAAAAAAACCCTAATAAAATAGTTTTTCATATGCTACAGGAGGAAAGACTTTATATATAAAATGTTAGAATATCTAACAAATTAAACCGTTATGTAGTACAGTATTTCATTATTGTTGTGATTTCTATTTTTCAGATGACTTTTCTCAGAATGTACATTGGGCTAATATGAATTTACCAATGTATTCAGTTAAAACAAAAACGTTTAGAAAGCGTAGAAAGGTCTGGAAATACAAAATAAAAAGAAAATGTAAATGAACCATTTTCCTTACATAGTAATAATAACAACCTCATTTTTTAACTTCCAGCTCTAGAGATTGCTACAAACTAGGCTAGAGAAGGAAATTAGTGGTAAGCAATCTGGATGTCCCCAGCAGTTGAGCCAGTTGAAATAGAGGCAATTCCAGTAATAACAGTATATTACCAAATTGCTGTTTAAGGGGAATGTGTCATCAAAATAATTTGAAGGGAATGTGCCATCAGAAAATGACCTATTCTTTAACCCTTTCAACCCCGGGCCTGTTTTCACCTTCCTGCCCAGGCCATTTTCTGCAAATCTGACATGTGTCACTTTATATGGTAATAACTTTGGAACACTTACTTATTCAAGCCATTCTGAGATTGTTTTCTCGTGACACATTATACTTCATGACAGTTGTAAATTTAAGTCAATATATTGTTCCATTATTTTTTAAAAATCCCAAATTTACCAAAAATTTGGAACAATTCACAATTTTCTAAATTTGAATTTCTCTACTTTTAAGACAAATAGTAATACCTCATAAAATAGTTATCAGTCATCATTCCCCATATGTCTACTTTATGTTGGCATCATTTTGTAAATCTCATTTTACTTTTTTAGGACCAATTCAGATATAAAGTGATTTTGTGAGGCTTACGTAATGGAAACCACCCATAAATGACCCCATTTTAGAAACTACACCCCTCAAATTATTCAAAACTGACGTTACAGACTTTGTTAACCCTTTAGGTATTCTACAAGAATTAAAGGTAAATGGAGCCGAAATTTCAAAATTTCATTTTTTAAGCAGACTTTTCATGTTAATCAATTTTTTTCTTGAAACACTGCAAGGGTTAACAGCAAACTAAACCACAATATACATTACTCTGATTCTGCAGTTTACAGAAATACCCCATATGTGGTGGTAAAAGTCTCTATGGATTTGTGGAAGTGGTCAGTAGGAAAGGAGCACCATATGGACCCTGACGTACCCCTACAGTGGAAACCCTCAAAGAGTGACCCCATTTTGGAAACTACACTCCTCAAAGAATATATTCAGGGGGGTACTGACCACTTTGCCCCCCTAAGCGTTTTACGGAACACTTGGCTGTGAAAATGAAAAGTTTCATTTCTTCCAATAAAATGTTGCTTTAGCCCCAAATTTTTCATCTACACAAGGGGTAACAGGAGAAAAGCACCACATAATGTGTTACCCATTTTCTCCTGAATACGGCAACACCCCATATGTGGTGGTAAACTGCTGTGGGGCACATGGCAGGACTCAGAGCAGAAGGAGCGCCATATGGATTTGTGGTAGATCATGTGATATTTTTATAGAGCCGGTCAATACGGATGCAGCGATACCTAATATGTATACTTTTCTTTTTTTCCCAATTTTTTTTACTTTATTTTTTGAAATGGGCTTTTTTTTTTTTTTTTTTTACTTGAAACTTTTATTACTATTTTTTTTTAAGTTTATTTTTAATTTTTTTCACTTTTTTTAACTTTTGGGGGTCTGATCCCGTTTACAATGCATTACAATACTCCTGTATTGTAATGCATTGGCTGTAAGTGTATTCACACAGTATTATTACACACAGTAATACACTTACAGCTCACTGCCTGTGAGATCCAGGGGGCTGGATCTCACAGGCTTCCTTAGCATCGGGCTGCCTTCCCTGCCATCGGGTCCCCGTCACAGCAGCGCGGGGACCCGATGAGCTCCCCCTGCACGCCGCACACAGCGCTTACCGTGGCACATGAAGGGTTAATGCGCCGGCATCGGTGTTTTCACATGTTAAACACATTTTTAAAGAATTTTTGGTTTGTTATTTTTAATTTTCTATTAAAATTGACATTTTAGCAGATTGATATATAGTTTTATGAGAAAAGACTCAGTATAAACTGTATTTCATTCATTTATATTCCTGCCCATTCTGGCCTTTGAAGTCTAGGAGCCGGTCCTATCAGTGACTGACAGCCTTCCCTCTATGACTGTGTATACAGAGATAGCTGTCAAACACTGATAGGACCGCCTCCTTAACTTGAAAAGCCCAAAATAAACAGGTATTTAAAGAGGACCTTTCACCACTCCTGACATGCCTTTTTTAATAGTTTCATGCTTTCCCGATGTAATAACAATTCTGGAACATCTATTCTTATGTCTCTATGTTGTGCCATTCCTTTATTATTTCTACTAGAAGTTATGAATGAATTGCTAGCAGTCTGCAGTAAGGGTACAGAGGGGAGGTAACCAGTTGGGGGGGGGTGTCTCTGCACAGACTCACTCTATCCAATCAGTGCTGCCATGCTCACACTGTGCAGGTACACACACCCCAACTGGTTACCTCCCCTTACTGATGTCTAATAGGAATTTATTCATAACTTCTAACAGGTATAATAAAGGAATGGGACAACATAGAGCCATAAGATGCTCCAGAATTGTTATTACATGGGGAATGCATGAAGCTATTAAAACAGAAATGTCAGGAGTGGTGAAAGGTCCTCTTTAAAGGTCATCTGTCAGCAGATTTGTACCTATGAAACTGGCTGACCTGTTACATATGCACTTGGCAGCTAAAGGCATCCGCATTGCTGACAAAAATTATGTTTTAATATATGCAAATGAGCCTCTAAGAATGGGAGCGTTGCCATTACACCTGAAGGCTCTACTCTATCTGTAATTGCTGTGCCCTCTGCACTTTGACAAGGCCAGGGAGTGAAAACGTCATCACACCTAGTCTTGACTTCTCCAAAAGTCGAAAAAGCAGAGGGTGTGGCAGTTGCATAGAGAGCAGAGCCTCTAGGTGTAATGGCAACACCCCTTGCTCCTAGAGGCTCATTTACATATATTAAAACATAATCTTTCTCAGCAATGCGGGCACATATGAACAGCTGTAAAACGCACGTGCAAAAGGTCAGTTTCATAGGTACAAATCTGATGACAGGTGTCCTTTAAATGAATGAAAAGATTACGTCTACAGGGTTTTTTTTTTAAACCCCAACCTCTGCAGTGCCCCCAGTATATAGAATGCACCCCATGTAGTGCTCCTAGTATTAACAATGGCCCCACTGTGTGTCTAGTATAGATAATGTCCCTCATTTGTGCCCCAGTATAAATTTTGCTGCCTTTTGTGCCCCTCAATATAAAGTATGCTCCCCTCTATGCCCCCCGGTAAAAATTATGATCCCCTTTGCGCTCCCAGTATAAACCCATCAGTTTAGTGAAAAAAAAAACCCTCACCACAAGCACTTGAGAAGACAAAACCCCTGAAAGACCATTTTAGACGGGTGCACTTCTGTCTAAACGGCTGTTAAAATGGGCCCACTGATTTCAATGGAGTGCGCCTGTGCGTGAAGATAAAAATAGGACGTCATATTTTCTGATGGCCGTTATTCACTGGCTTTTAAAAACGGCCATGTGAGTAGCCCCGTTGACTGCAATGGTTCTAAAAAAAGGATAGGGATAGGCTGCTGTGGAGGTCACAGTTGAAGGGGAGAGCGCAGTGGATGTTACTGTTAAAGGGGCAGGCTGCTGTGGAGGTCACTTTTAAGGGAGGAGGGGACTGTGGAGGCCATTATTAAAGGGGCAGCAGGGTACTGTGAGGTAACTGTTAAGGGAGTGGGGTACTGTGACAGTTACTGTTAAAGGGGCAGGAATGGTGGCAGTCAGTTAAGGGGACTGTAACCTATGATCAATGTTAAGGGCTGAGTGCTGTAGAGGTCACTTAAGAGGGCGGACCCCTGTGGAGGTCACTGTCAAGGGGTGAGGTGCTGTGGAACTCACTGTTAAAGGTGCAGGCTGCTGTGTAGGTCAAAGTTAAGGGGGTAGGCTGCTGTGGAGGTCCCATTTTAAGGAGACGGGGCACTGTTGGGGGAGTCAGTGTTAAGGGGTGAGGGCTGTGGAGGTTACTGTTAAGGAGCCGGGGTGCTGTAGAGGTCACTCTCGATATCTTTTAACGACACACACATAAACATTAAATGAAATATACTCAGGCAAAGCCGGGTCCTTCTGCTAGTTTATTATAAATGTGTTGACTGAAAATACAACTTATTAAAAAAAGTAAAAACAAATGGAATATTTCTATTAAGGAAATTAATAGCCAACGATGGGCTCAGATTTATAAGAACTTAAAGGGTTATTCCCATCTTAGACAATGGGGGCTTATCGCTATATCGAGAACGGAGCCCCTAAAGTGAAGGAGGGCGCACATTCATTTCTATGGGGCCACCGAAAATAACTGAGCGCTGGCTCGGCTATTTCCGTCGGCTACATAGAAATGAATGGGAGTGGTGGCCGCGCATGCGCGGTGCGCTCCCATTCATTTCTATGGATGCAGCGGGGAGCTGTGCCTAGTGGTGGCCGGAAAACCCGGGTCCTCCAGGCGTAGCGCTCCCCGCTCCGTTCTCGATATCGGTGCGGGTTCCAGCGGTGGGACCCGCACCTATCAGACAATGGGGGCCTATCCTGTCTAAGATGGGAAAACTGAGTTTCATAAATCTTCCCCTAAAAGCTCATCTTTATGTAGTTATCATAGGATGATTCCGTTTAACATTCTACATGGTTTATATTCTACACCAGTATCCTTACATAAGTTAAAATGAAATGAAGAGGCTACCTGCTTACTCTGTTTTCATGGCATAACTTACTTTAAACATATCATATGGGAATGTCCAGAACGCATTTAATTGTCCATCCATTATTAATGTGGCAGTATAGAGTGAACTGAGTGATGCAGCAGCAGAACACTGATCCTTAGAGTTTTGCTTATGGCAGGGATTATAATTACAAAGATTTGGTGTTGTAAGAAAATCCATCTTAAAAGCAAATGGGAAAACATGGTGTATAGAGTAAAAATGAGAATTACCCCCTTTCCCAATTATACATATATAAAACAATAAATAAATATACTAGGTATCGCCACGTCTGAAAAAGTCCAAACTATCAAAATATTTAAAAATATCTCCTATGCGGTGAACGCCCTAACAGAAAAAAATAAAAAACGAGCAATTCGTCATCTTTTAGTCACCATGTTCCCCCCGAAAAATAGGATAGGACTGTTCTATTAAAGGCCAAATGTTCTATAAAATGTGGAATGCAAGCGTTTTTTGGGTGTTAAATTTTTACCGCGTGGTATCGAACGGTATCGAGTATCACAATACTTTTTCATGGTATCGAAATCGAATCAAAATTTTGGTATCGTGACAACCCTAGTAGGTACAAAAAAAAAAAAAGGATTGAATTGTACAGCCTCTTCTTTAAAAGCTAAAAAAAGCCAAAAAACAATGTGTAGGGGCACCTTAAAGCCTATTTTTAGGGATGAGCAAATCGACTTTGGATGAAACATCCAAAGTCGATTCACATACTGCTTGGAACCAAACCCGAGTTCGGGAAATGTTTTTTTACAGTAAAAATTAATTTATAAAGCTATTATGCGAAGTCTTGCGAGACTTCACAAAGTAATAACTGCGGCTCATAGGAGCCAATACATTCTAATACTGTACGGAGCGCTCACTCAGTACAGTATTCAAACGAAGCATTATGCGAATCAACTTCGAATGTTTCATCCAAAGTCAATTCGCTCATCCCTACCTATTTTATGCCACAGGAATTAACATCTGTTAACAATTATAAAAGATTAAAGTGTACCTATCCTTTTTTTTTTTTTGCATTAATCAATAGTACAGTTTATTGGGATCCGACTACACCAAGGGGATGAGAAAAGAACAGGAACATCAAACCAACCCCACCACAACCCCCTGGATGAAATGAAATCCCCAAAGTTTTATACGTTGCCGAAAATCCATAATGAACTACACCGACTGAGAGGGAGATCGATAATATCAGGAGTGGACTCCAGAATGGGGGCATATACATTGATAAGGTGCTGCACCTCCTTACATTAGGAACACTTCAGGTTTACTGTGCAAACTGGAGGACATGATGGTTGACGATAAGGTGAAACTTGCATCCATAGACGTAGAGGCCCTCTATAATATCCCACATGTGGTCTTCTGGCGGTTTAACTTTTCTAAAAACGAGGGGGTGCAGTTTAAAGAAAATAATACTTTCATTATAGAGTTACTTGATTTACCTTGATTCATAATTATTTCCTGTATAGATCCAAGTTCTATCACCAGCTCAGGGGCACTGCTATGGAGAGCCCTTGTGCCCCCATGTATGCTAATGTTTTCTTGGGCTGGTGGGAGGGCACTATTGTGTTGACAGATGAGGATAGAAGATGGACCCACCCCACATTCTATTCTGGGGGCAGATCACTGACAATGTCTTCCTACTTTGGAACGGATCTGTCGCATTCTTTGAATTGTTTTTGAATCATCTCAACACAAATGAGATAAGGATAAAAGTTACATATGAAAAAAATATATCAGAAAATGGGTCACTTATAATTGAAACCTATCATAAGCTCATGGCAACAGCTTGCTTTGTGTACGACAATGGTGGACATTGAGAGTCAGGCGAAAGATCTAGGAGGCCATGTTTCAGGATAGAAGCTATCCTAGTGATGTCCTAGGCATAGAATATAGAAATGCACTGGAGAAGGATAGGTCGAGATTACTTAACCCAGAGCCTGTTCAGCCAAAATTGGAACAAATCAGACTCATAGCCACCTTTCATGACAGTTCCCAGGAGGTTATGGACATTTTACGCAAACATTGGGGTATATTAGGAATGGACTCAGATTTTAAAAAAGTACTCTCTGATACCCCAGCAATAACATTCCAGAGAGATCACTAAGGGATAGACTGGTACACAGTCACATTCAATCTTTGAAACCACAGGGTACATGGTTAGACAGAAAACCCACTATGTTTAGTGTGGAAACTGTATAGCCTGTCCATGGGAACTTAGTGGCCATGGAAAAAATAGGATTATTTGCAGTTCTGCCCTAACATGAGCACAATGGACTGCTTCGTTTTTTTACCAGTATGGATACCCACCCTTTATTCTGCCATATGTCCTTATTTTGTGTAAAGGAATAGTAATTAATAATACCTTTCTCACACTCACTCCTCATGCATTTAGCCTGTGCTGTAAGTGGTCTTTTATAATAAGAATCACTAGAGGGTGTAGTGGTACACATACACCCACCTATGAAACACTGCCACTGAAGGAAGTAAACAGAACTGGAGGAGCAACATTCGCAGATGAGAACGGAAGTACTCCGACACTAACACATACAGTACAGATTGATACACAGCTGTGCTCTTTCCTGTATCTCTATGGGTCAGTATCTTGGAGTTACTGACAGGTAACAGGCCAGTTAATTGTTAAAGGACAGAGGGAAGTAGTGGGAAATAGTATATTTAGCTAGGTCTGGCAGTGGGACGTCCTGCCCAGGCCACTTTATCAGAAGTGCCTGCATCTATAATGTAATATTTAGTGAGATCGGATATTCCAATATCAGGGTGCCCAATATCTATTAGCTATTGAGCCAATTCTAAGAGTAACTATGTAACAACTGATAAGAACGCTAAATGAAAATAACAAAACTTTTATTTAATATCAATAAAAGAACTAGGTCATTACATATGTAGGCATAGGCTCAAGACTGCTTGGTGCAAGCTATCAATGCTGGAATAGTGGAGACTGTATAGATGTTCGCCTCCACTAAATAATCCTATATGGTAAATGTTATGGATATGTCCCAGCTAATGATAGCAGCTAGTCTTGCGGTATCGAGTCACAGTAATTGTATCTGTCACCTCTGTACCACACTAATAAAACTATATCTCCCCCTTTTGTAATCATAGGAGAACAAAAATGCCTAACTGGTAAAGTGGCCAGCAAGACTAAATGGAGTGCTATCTATTGTTAGTACATATAGGGCATATATTCTCTGCCTCAGTTTCTCATAAGTGCTTCAGGTCAAGCACCTTGCCTCTCCATATGTGACTGGTAAGATAGCCAGTAAACCTAATGGAGTACGCTATTACATTAATCCATAAAAGGCCATTGTTATTAGCCCCAATGCACAGGTGCTGCAATCAGGCACCTCACTCCTCAATAATATGCACTACTACCCCCGCTCATAACTGTCCCCGTTCAACGCGTTTCCATACAGCACTTATGCTGCATTTCATCAGGAACTGGACATTTCATAATTAGGAGAGCACAAATGGAAATGCACGCCACATTTTAGCGTGACAGCGTGGTAGTGAATCGGCGCTGTGATGGCCGCGAGTGGCCGCTCACACGCCGGAGCTATAAGACCTAGGCTCCGCCCCCTGCAGGCGCGGTCACGGCTGACAGCCAATGGAGACAGAGGTGTGTCAATGTACTAGCCGCCCCGTCCCCTGACGTCAGTTTTCCATCTGTCATTGCGATACTGGGGATTCACACTTCTTGGAGGAATCTCAGGCGGTTTTTCTTCATATTACATGAAGTATATCCAGATAGATCAACATATAGATATATATAAATAGTGGATCCATCAGGAAGGTGTCCATTTATAACCTATCCAAGTGGAAAAGTATGGAAGAAAATGTAAATGGAACAACTTGGATCCATATGTCCAGTGTAGATGTTTAGAGGATACATTTGACAATTGACCGTAATAACAGGGTACTAATCATACATGAGTGGCATCTCATAATAAATCAGAATGCATTCAACTATCAAATAAAGCAGGCAAACGAAATGGTTTCATTCAGTCCCTGGGGTCTGACTGTTTTCATTCTATATATCCATCGCGCTTCCTTCCTCAACAGGGAGAGGTCAATGTCCCCTCCCCGTATGGAACGTTTGACATGTTCCATAGCTTGGAAAGTGATAGCATCTTCTTTACCATCATGGTGCTCACATACATGTCTCGCTATAGGTGTATCCACTTCATTTCTAATATCTGATAGATGTTCTCCTATACGCCTCCGAAATTCACGTATCGTCTTGCCAATATATTGAATCCCGCACAAACATGTTGCTAGGTAAACCACCCCCGTAGTTTTACAATTGATAAAGGATCTTATCCGATATGTGACTCCTGTAGATATACTTTTAAAGCATTTTCCCTTTGCGATGTATTTACAAAAGGAACAGGTGCCACAGGGAAAGGTACCCATCAAGCTACTACTCAGCCATGATTTTTCCGGCTTTGGTGCTTCATACAAGCTATGTACAAGGTGGTCCCTTAAATTGCGGTTACGTCGATACGTAATTGACGGATAATCAGTAAGAAGGGGTCCTATATCTGCATCCGTTTTAAGGATGTTCCAAGATCCAGAAATAATGTCCCTGATCTCTTTATGAGATCTATCGAAATTGCCAATAATCCTATAAACATTGTCACTAGACAATCTCTCCCTCGGACTTAGCAGTTGCTCACGATTGCTGCTAATAGCATGCTGATATGCAGCTCTGATGGCCCCTTGCGGATAACCACGATTCTGGAAGCGATCTCTCAGATCTTTGGCAACCACCTTGAAATCACCCAACTCTGAACAATTTCTGCGGGCCCGCAGATATTGTCCTTTCGGGATGCCTTTTTTCAGGGCAGTGGGATGACCACTATCCCATCTAAGAACATTATTAGTTGCAGTGGGCTTTCTGTTTAAGGTGGTCATAATTTTTCCATCACCATCCCTACAGATAGAGAGATCTAGAAATGTGATCTGCTTGGCATTTATTTCAGATGTGAAATAAAGCCCCACATCATTTTTATTCAACTCAGACACAAAGCGATGAAAATCTGCCTCATTGCCTCCCCATAGGATGAACACGTCGTCGATATATCTCAACCAGAGAACTACCGACGACGTGAACTCCTCATAAATTTCAGAGAAGACAATCTGGTCCTCCCACCAGCCCAGGAACATATTGGCATAGGTCGGGGCACATGGGCTACCCATGGCCACGCCCCTGAGCTGGTGGAAGACCTGTCCGGAGAAGCAGAACACATTATGCGTCAGAATAAAAGCGATAAGCTCCATCACAAAACTATTGTGACGCTGGTATTGTCCACCCCTTTGTTGGAGGAAGAATTGTGTGGCATGGCAACCTGCCTCGTGGGGGATGGAACTGTATAAAGCTTCCACGTCCAGGCTTGCCAGCCACACATTATCCTCACAATGGATACCATCCAAACGTTTGAGCACATCCATCGGGTCTCTCACATAGGAAGGGAGTCCCTCCACAAAAGGCCGCAGGATGGTGTCAACATATGTGCTAATGCCAGATGTGAGGCTCCCTATCCCAGACACGATTGGTCGACCCTTAAGGGGTGATACCCCTTTATGGAGTTTCGGCAGACTATAAAAAGTCGCCAGAATTGGGTGTTCTGGATATAAAAATTCCAATTCACCTTTGCTGATGAGATGTCCAGCCATTGCCCTCTGTAGTATAGTGTTCAGCTCTAGCCTGAAGCTGGCCGTTGGGTCTATGTTACATAGTTGTTTATATAATAGGGACGCCTACCACATACAATTGTTTATTAGTAGTTAGTAGCTTGAATTTGTTGAGAAGAGGAATGGCAGGTTTTCTATCCATTGGTATATCTGCAGAGAGACTAATGGGGGACCCATCAGAGGTTTTTTCTGAGAAAGTACTCACTATTCAAGTGCAAAATTTGAGTATTACAACATCTTTTAGAAACGTTACAAGAGTGTATAAAAACTATATCAGGTCATGGTGGGAGGTACAGGCCTTGGAGACTTATTTAAAAAATAAGATAGTTCCAAGAGGACTCCGTAACCCGATTTTACCTACCGCCCGTTTGAGATCCAAGGAATTCCTGACTAAGTGGGAAGCCGAGTCAGTGGAGTCATCATTGCGTCTTATGAAGTTGTTAGTTGAGGAGGAAAAGTGTCTGTTAGAAAAAACTGAAGCTGAATTAAAAATTGAACTCGAGCAGGTCAAAAAATTCTCTGGTCACTCGGAGTTCAATCGCAAAGAAATCACGCTTCAGCAATCAGTGGAGAGATTCACTGCCCAATTGAAAGAGAAAAAACATTCACTATTCAATCGTGATATTAAAGATTTTAAAGAGGGCAAGATCTTTAACTATAACTCTAAACAGACTTCTCCGCTAGAACTTGACACAGACATTTCATCATCGGACTGTGAGACTGATAGCGATCTAACAGCGGGGCAAGGTAGGGGGGACGGTCAGCAACAGAGACGCCCCTTCAGAGGTTATAATAGGGGTGGACGTGGTCGAGGAAGAGCCAACAGAGGGGATTTTTTAGGAAGCACTCCCCCCTGTATCAGAATACTTTCTACGGAAGAACAAAAAATAGGATCCAACCCCACTAAGTTTAGTAAGGGGGATGACTTGCAGGTTGTTAATCTGAGTCAGCGCCCTATTACTAATATTGAAATGAACTTACTTAGAAAAGGGTTATCATTTGTACCTCTACGCACTCTTGACGTTTTTACTTGGATTAAAGATCTAAACCTTTTTGCAAGGAGACTAAAATGGAAGAAATTCTTCATTAACCACGATAAACGGTCGTGTCAGGAGCTGGGCATAGAGGAACAGGATTTACCAGATGTCCAACTCCTGGCTGAAATGTACAGTGAAGGCCAGCGAGAGATTGGTGATGGCCCATTTACTACGCTGAAAGTGCCATCGAGGAAATATCCCCCCATTGGTGATAATTCACCTATTGATACCTTTGTGAGCATAGTCACAGAGCAGTTGCAGACCCTAGACACTAGGATGAAGAGGGGTGTATTTGCTGCTGACAATATGTCCAGGGAGGAACACATTGCCCTTAAACAGCTGGAGCTTGATAAGAGCATAATAATAATAAAGCCCTCCGATAAAGGGGGCAATATTGTTGTGCTGGGACACCGGCAGTATGAGGAGATGTGCCTGAGTATTTTGTCTGACTCACTCACATACAAAAAACTGTCGGTGGACCCAACGGCCAGCTTCAGGCTAGAGCTGAACACTATACTACAGAGGGCAATGGCTGGACATCTCATCAGCAAAGGTGAATTGGAGTTTTTATATCCAGAACACCCAATTCTGGCGACTTTTTATAGTCTGCCGAAACTCCATAAAGGGGTATCACCCCTTAAGGGTCGACCAATCGTGTCTGGGATAGGGAGCCTCACATCTGGCATTAGCACATATGTTGACACCATCCTGCGGCCTTTTGTGGAGGGACTCCCTTCCTATGTGAGAGACACGATGGATGTGCTCAAACGTTTGGATGGTATCCATTGTGAGGATAATGTGTGGCTGGCAAGCCTGGACGTGGAAGCTTTATACAGTTCCATCCCCCACGAGGCAGGTTGCCATGCCACACAATTCTTCCTCCAACAAAGGGGTGGACAATACCAGCGTCACAATAGTTTTGTGATGGAGCTTATCGCTTTTATTCTGACGCATAATGTGTTCTGCTTCTCCGGACAGGTCTTCCACCAGCTCAGGGGCGTGGCCATGGGTAGCCCATGTGCCCCGACCTATGCCAATATGTTCCTGGGCTGGTGGGAGGACCAGATTGTCTTCTCTGAAATTTATGAGGAGTTCACGTCGTCGGTAGTTCTCTGGTTGAGATATATCGACGACGTGTTCATCCTATGGGGAGGCAATGAGGCAGATTTTCATCGCTTTGTGTCTGAGTTGAATAAAAATGATGTGGGGCTTTATTTCACATCTGAAATAAATGCCAAGCAGATCACATTTCTAGATCTCTCTATCTGTAGGGATGGTGATGGAAAAATTATGACCACCTTACACAGAAAGCCCACTGCAACTAATAATATTCTTAGATGGGATAGTGGTCATCCCACTGCCCTGAAAAAAGGCATCCCGAAAGGACAATATCTGCGGGCCCGCAGAAATTGTTCAGAGTTGGGTGATTTCAAGGTGGTTGCCAAAGATCTGAGAGATCGCTTCCAGAATCGTGGTTATCCGCAAGGGGCCATCAGAGCTGCATATCAGCATGCTATTAGCAGCAATCGTGAGCAACTGCTAAGTCCGAGGGAGAGATTGTCTAGTGACAATGTTTATAGGATTATTGGCAATTTCGATAGATCTCATAAAGAGATCAGGGACATTATTTCTGGATCTTGGAACATCCTTAAAACGGATGCGGATATAGGACCCCTTCTTACTGATTATCTGTCAATTACGTATCGACGTAACCGCAATTTAAGGGACCACCTTGTACATAGCTTGTATGAAGCACCAAAGCCGGAAAAATCATGGCTGAGTAGTAGCTTGATGGGTACCTTTCCCTGTGGCACCTGTTCCTTTTGTAAATACATCGCAAAGGGAAAATGCTTTAAAAGTATATCTACAGGAGTCACATATCGGATAAGATCCTTTATCAATTGTAAAACTACGGGGGTGGTTTACCTAGCAACATGTTTGTGCGGGATTCAATATATTGGCAAGACGATACGTGAATTTCGGAGGCGTATAGGAGAACATCTATCAGATATTAGAAATGAAGTGGATACACCTATAGCGAGACATGTATGTGAGCACCATGATGGTAAAGAAGATGCTATCACTTTCCAAGCTATGGAACATGTCAAACGTTCCATACGGGGAGGGGACATTGACCTCTCCCTGTTGAGGAAGGAAGCGCGATGGATATATAGAATGAAAACAGTCAGACCCCAGGGACTGAATGAAACCATTTCGTTTGCCTGCTTTATTTGATAGTTGAATGCATTCTGATTTATTATGAGATGCCACTCATGCATGATTAGTACCCTGTTATTACGGTCAATTGTCAAATGTATCCTCTAAACATCTACACTGGACATATGGATCCAAGTTGTTCCATTTACATTTTCTTCCATACTTTTCCACTTGGATAGGTTATAAATGGACACCTTCCTGATGGATCCACTATTTATATATATCTATATGTTGATCTATCTGGATATACTTCATGTAATATGAAGAAAAACCGCCTGAGATTCCTCCAAGAAGTGTGAATCCCCAGTATCGCAATGACAGATGGAAAACTGACGTCAGGGGACGGGGCGGCTAGTACATTGACACACCTCTGTCTCCATTGGCTGTCAGCCGTGACCGCGCCTGCAGGGGGCGGAGCCTAGGTCTTATAGCTCCGGCGTGTGAGCGGCCACTCGCGGCCATCACAGCGCCGATTCACTACCACGCTGTCACGCTAAAATGTGGCGTGCATTTCCATTTGTGCTCTCCTAATTATGAAATGTCCAGTTCCTGATGAAATGCAGCATAAGTGCTGTATGGAAACGCGTTGAACGGGGACAGTTATGAGCGGGGGTAGTAGTGCATATTATTGAGGAGTGAGGTGCCTGATTGCAGCACCTGTGCATTGGGGCTAATAACAATGGCCTTTTATGGATTAATGTAATAGCGTACTCCATTAGGTTTACTGGCTATCTTACCAGTCACATATGGAGAGGCAAGGTGCTTGACCTGAAGCACTTATGAGAAACTGAGGCAGAGAATATATGCCCTATATGTACTAACAATAGATAGCACTCCATTTAGTCTTGCTGGCCACTTTACCAGTTAGGCATTTTTGTTCTCCTATGATTACAAAAGGGGGAGATATAGTTTTATTAGTGTGGTACAGAGGTGACAGATACAATTACTGTGACTCGATACCGCAAGACTAGCTGCTATCATTAGCTGGGACATATCCATAACATTTACCATATAGGATTATTTAGTGGAGGCGAACATCTATACAGTCTCCACTATTCCAGCATTGATAGCTTGCACCAAGCAGTCTTGAGCCTATGCCTACATATGTAATGACCTAGTTCTTTTATTGATATTAAATAAAAGTTTTGTTATTTTCATTTAGCGTTCTTATCAGTTGTTACATAGTTGTTTATATAATAGGGACGCCTACCACATACAATTGTTTATTAGTAGTCAATTCTAAAGGCCCTTTTAGACGGGCCGATTATTCTCCCTGCCCGAGCGCCGATCAGCGATATCAGCGCTCGGGCAGGGAGCCTTTACATGGCCCGACGAATCGAGCGCCGGGCCGCACGAGTGATCGCTGTATCGCTCGTGCGGCCGGGAAGCTCCATACTGTCAGGCGCACATCGCCTGTTTACACAGGGCGATGTGCGCCCGACAGATTGGATCTTTTGGTTTCTACAAAAGATCCAATCAGCCGACGAACGAGCGTTTTGCTTGTTCGTCGGCTGATTAGGGCCACTTTTACACGGGCCGATTATCGGCACTAGCGTTCCTAGGAACGATTTTTCGGCCGATAATCGGCCCGTGTAAAAGGACCTTAAGAGTACCCTGAACAACCTGATACCATCACAAAGGGAAACACATTGGGAATGTTTACTTATTTGTTTATCAGGGCGGTTACTCATAGATTGAATTAGGGACAGAATAGGAACAGCAAAATCCATAAAACTCTACTCTTCAATGTACAGTAACTGTGACAAAAAAGAGAATTAAATGAAGGAATGAAGGAATATAAAGTGAAACCTAGAAGAATACCAAAAGCCATTTGAGAAGAATATGCTGGTTGGCACCATGGGAGACACAACACTAATACACAGCAGTTTTTAGAGTCCATTATCTAGGAACCTGAACTTACATACAGCTATGTGTAAGTAACCGAGTATTCTTTTTGTCAACTCTAGTCATTTAGGATGTCCCCCTGATTTAGCTAATTTGGATATGTGCATCTAGCCTTTGAGGTTTTATCTTTTAATATATCTATTAAAGGTTATGTTTTAAAAGGGTTATTTTTCAGCGATAGTGTATATATGAGGAATAACACTATTTTTGGCCATTACATGACTTGTATCTGGCATTTTTACCAGTTTCCTTATTTTTTTCTTTATGCTAGATGTTTAGTTTGCAGTTCTCCCAGATCTGGTGCGTGGAGACTAGTTCTCATCCACCGCACACAGAAAGTAGAGGCGAATATGCTTCCTAACATTCTCTGCATTTAGAAGCAGCTCCAGGTCAGTACATCCCTAACTTGTGTTTCATGATCCTGGGGCTGCTTCTGAATGAGTAAGAGAATGTTAAGAAGCAGATTCTCCTCTACTTTCTGTGTGCAGTGGCTGAGAGCTAGTCTCCACCCACCAGAGACTATTTATTTTGTGCAACCTCTCTGGTTGTTTGTCTCTCCTGTCTCACTCAGCTCCTGCTCACTTTCCCCACCTCTCCTCTCCATAGACTTTGTAACATTGTCTGCTATGCGCCGCTGCTCTCCTGCTTACTGCTGGGGTCCTGGGCACCATGTTCAGCGGTGATCTGCTGCCTGTGCTTCCCCATTCACCGTTGCAGTCCTGGTCTCTGTAATTGAAGGTGCTATTTGTTCTGGGATCCACTCCACAGTTTCCCTTTCAGCCCTGGCCAAAGCATGCTTGCTGCTTCTTCCCTGCAGCACTTCCTTAAAGGGTTTCTGTCACCAGTTTTGGGCATATAAAACAGGATGACATTTGCAATGTGCAAATGTCACCTGATGCCCAAAGTGTTACTCACTCTCTGATTGCAGTCCCCGTTTTTGTATAAAATCGACTTTAGTAATATGCAAATGAACCATTACTAGGTGCAAGGGGCGTTAACCCTGCACTTAGTATCGCCGTTTCCCCACCTTTAGGTACGCCTACTTTCTTTTGATGGACAGGACCAGGCAGTTTGCTCTATCTGCTGCCGGCCCTGTCCGCGCTGCAGATCCCGAGCGGCCTTCATTCGGCGCATGCGCAGTGATGAAGCCCAGCGGCACTCACTGCGCCTGCGCCGAATGAAGGCCGCGCGGCGCTGGAGTGGGATCTGCAGCGCGGACAGGGCCGACAGCAGATAGAGCAAGCTGCCTGGCCCTGTCCATCACAAGAAAGTAGGCTTACCTAAAGGTGGGGAAACGGCGATACTAGGTGCAGGGTTACCGCCCCTTGCACCTAGTAATGGTTCATTTGCATATTACTAAAGTCGATTTTATACAAAAACGGGGACTGCAATCAAAGAGTGAGTAACACTTTGGGCATCAGGAGACATTTGCACATTGCAAATGTCATCTTGTTTTATATGCCCAAAACTGGTGACAGAAACCCTTTAAGGGCTGGCATACATCACTTCCTGTGTTTTATGGGTTAGATCATGTGACCTGGCTGACCAATCCTAGCCCTCCTGCATGTAGATAAGTGGCTCAGCCCCCTTCCCAGATGTCTGCGTGTCAAGGTCCTTGTGTCCTGCTAAGGTTGCTAATTTCTCTGCGTATATTCCTGTGTACCTGACCTGTGCTTGTGTTTCTGGACTGTTGCCGACCCAGACTGCCTGACCTGTGCCGCCTGCCCTGACCTATTGCTTGTTTGACTTCACTGTTGCTCCTGGTACGACTTGGCCTGCTGACTACGTCTGTACCTCTGGTACCTCCTGGTCTGCCTGGACCAGCTGCCTTGTGTGGCAATCCTCAAGAGGTAGCGACCTGGTGTTACTCTCGGGAAAGCCTATCCCTCTCTGTGAAGAATGAGGGGTTCACTTAGACAACGCCCTTAGAGAAGGTAGGACACGTGGCACAGTGGGTTCACACCCGATGGTTCGTGTCAGACTTCTATTGATGTATAACCTTATACTTCCATAAGCTGCTCTGTCTCTAGACGGATTCAGGAAGAATTTCAGAGACAAAGAGGAAGATTTCTATGCCGGTCTTGATATCCTCTGCACTGCCGGAGAATGTACTCAATTTATGATGAGGCACACAGCTCACCATAAATGAAAAGGATCCTCTAGCAGTCCATGGGTCTAAAATGAAATCTATGTAGCTCATAGCTAGCGTAGATTTCAGTCATCATTTATGGCAGAAAACTGGTATATATGATGATAGATCTGAGGCGGCCAATGCCTCCCCCCCCCCACACTCACACCACTTTGATAGTAGTGTGGTGGTAATGGTGGTATAGAAACTGGAGTTTGCAACTTTTATGCCAGAAAACTGGAGTGTGGGGAAGACAAATCTCCCCCAAAGTGTTTGGCTACTGATAACGAGTGAAAAAGGCATTTTTCTTTGATAAGATATATAACAAAGTTTATTATAGTTACTTGAATGTACTATTGATTTATGGAAGGTTGTTTGAAAAGTTAGTGACCATTTGATAGATGAAACCATTAAAAATTATTAAAATCGTGGATAATCTTTATTGTGAGAACCACAATAAAATTGCATGCAGTTCTGCAATAAACCACAGCAGAAAGCTATTCTTTTGTGTAATTGAAAATTTAGCATTTTTACACAGTTTTATATATTATATAAAATATATACATATTTATTTTTTTACACACATAAAAAAACTTTGTAAACATGTTGCATTAATAATTTTCTACTGAAATTGAGTTATAGCCTGTATTACAGTTCAACTGAATGACATGAATTTACAACTAGTGCATGGTTTGTTGACAGCAATGTCAGGTTTTTGTAGATTTTTCTGCCATGGTCATTTACACAGTAAACCATAGGTGAAAGATTTTATATATTAGTTAATGCCTGTAAAGTTTCACCGTCATTGCATAAAACGTTTTACATGTCATTGCAAAATGTCTAAAGGTTTTATTAGTGCCAAGGCGAGTCCAGGTGCTGGGAGCCTCACTGATCGCTGTAACAAAATGACAGACGTACTTTGGTCTGACAATGAACAAGGAGAATTAAGCTCTGCAGTCTGAAGAATTCTGAATGCAGCACTGAATAAGAATTATGTAACAAACTGCTAGTAATACATATGCAAAGTTGCACATTTTACATAAGATATATATCCATATATAAAATTAGAAAATGGTGTTAAAAGGTCAATTTATAATTCAAAGAAATAAGGATGAGTGAACTGGAACTACCAGTTCAGGATTCGGTCCAAACTTCTCAAAAAGTTTGGACGCGGTCAAACCCAAATTTTTTGCGATGAGAGAGAGTGTGTGTGAGAGACTAGTACACATGTGTGTTTCTCAACCAGGGGTAGATATACTGCCAGTGCAGCTGCTTGGGCTGCACAGGGGCCCAGGGCGGGAGGGGGCCCTTTCTTACCGGCGGCAGGACAGGGAGAGATGAGCGCTTCCATTGTGGAAGCACTCATCTCTATATTCATCTGTATCACTGTCCTGAGGACAGCGATACAGATGAATAGTGCTGCGGGGCAGGGGAGGGAGAGGCGTCGCACGAGCCGTACAGCGCGGGACACAGGCTGGAAGAGGCCTGCATTGCATCGCTGACAGAGGCAAGGAGGTAAGTATTAGTGTTTATTGTTTTCTGAACTATCTGGCTCACATGGGCACTATGGAGGAGGGGGAGCACTATGGGGGCCCTATATGTACTGGCACACATGGGGGGCACTATGAAGGAGGAGGAGCATTATGGGGGGCCCTATATATATATATATATATATATATATATATATATATACTGGCACACATGGGGGGCACTATGGAGGAGGAGGAGCACTATGGGGGGCCCTATCATATGTACTGGCCACCATGGGGGGCACTATGGAGGAGGAGGAGGAGCATTATGGGGGGCCTTATATATACTGGCACACATGGGGGGCACTATGGAGGAGGAGCACTATGGGGGGCCCTATATATATACTGGCACACATGGGGACACTATGAAGGAGGAGGAGCACTATGGGGGGCCCTATATATATATATATATAATATATATATATATATATATATATAGGCACACATGGGGGGCACTATGGAGGAGGAGGAGCACTATGGGGGCCCTATCATATATACTGGCACACATGGGGGCACTATGGAGGAGGAGGAGCACTATGGGGGGCCCTATATATATACTGGCCAATATGGGGGGTACTATGGATGGGGGTGAGTACTATGGGGGCCCTATCATATATACTGGCACACATGGGGGCACTATGGAGAAGGGGGGAGAGAAGCACTGTTGGGGTCATTATATAGGGGCATTATACTGGCACACATTATGGGGCACTATACGGACTTTGGCAGAACTGGGGTCACTAAGAGGGCTTTTTGGGCACACAGTAGGGGGCATTGGCGCACATTATGAGGGCACTATGGGGACATTGGCTCTACTGGGGGCACTAATTATTTCTATTGGTGGGACTTTGAGGAGCACTATTACTGTGGGGGGCACCCTGGCACAGTATCAGCTTAGCACAGTTATTTTGGGGGAATATTTTTGGTTATACTTTAATGTCAGGGACACTATTTCCTGGGTGCAGTTATTTTTTTTAGAGCACCGTGTGCCAACAATTGCTGAGGGCGGTACTATCTGTGTGTAACTAGTATTTGCAGGGGGACTGTTTCTGCAGTATAGTTTTGGGGAGCACAGCGTCTCAGTATTGGGGGTGGCAGGATTGGGTGTTCAAGAAGGTGGGAGAATAATGGAAAAGTAGGAAACTAAGAGTCTGTCAAACTCTGCAGAGAGAAGAGATGGCTGAAAGAAATCATCATGGCAGTCTTGTCTGAAAGGAGAAGATGAAGACAGAGAATGTCTACATCTAAGGAGACATCACTGGATGTAAGAGGTATGTGGCACTGTATTAGGCTACTTTCACAATTGAGTTAGTGATTCTGGCAGGCTCTTCCAGCAGAGAACAGCCTGCCGGAATTCACCAGCTCCGGCACTACTGGATGCAGAATGCCCACCGACCCCATTAACTATAATGGGGTCCGGCAGAGATCCGGCCACAATCTGGCAAAAATGCTGAGAATCAGCAGGACACAAACCGCTGCATGCCTGAGTTTGTGTCCGGCCAATTCCATGCATTCTCTACCGAATCAGGTGGCCGGATTGTACTGCTGCATTTGTGAAAGTAGCCTTACCCTGTATGTTTTGTATTGCTGTATGTAATGTTAGGACACCATAGGTTAGGTTGAGAATTTGGTTGGGTTTGGGTTGAGGGGGGGTGGGGGGAGTGGGCCCACGCACATTCTTTGCACAGGGACCCTCTGCTGTCTGTGTCCGCCCCTGTTCTCAACAATATATACGTGTTACTCTTTCTCATTATGGAGAGCCCATGATACGCCGAGTATGCACTATTGTAGGCCAGATGATGCCCCTACTATGTGAAGTACATGTGCACACTATTGTAGGCCAGACGATGCCCCTCTGGATATATGGGAAAGATATTTAAATTAGCTTTCCTAAACCTAACGTCAGCAGATGTTAGACATGATAATTTGCATACATTTTACACAGAAATGCACAGGAGTGTTGTCTAGTCTGCGATAGTTGTCACATATCAACTGGTCTTCATAATAGAAATAGTACCCATCCAGAGGTTCCCCCTAATGCATTGCAACTTGAAATGTTGTCTCATCTGATTTTCTTTGACTAAGGGCTTTTGTCCTGAAATAACTAATAACTTGCAGATGTGAGACTGGATTAGCTATTTTTCTAGCTTTGCTACATAAGGCTGTTTAAAAGGCAGGAAAGCATCTCTGCCAATCCACTGTATGAAAATAATGCAGAGCTCATTGCTGCTGTTCAGCAGCAAAGTATAATGATAGCTCCTGTTGTCTCACTTGAATGGGACAGGTCCTTTCTGTTCACCTGAGGATACATCACCAGTATTTCAAAGACAGACAACACCTTCAGCAACTTTATTTACTATTATGGAGCAACTTCAGAGGAAGACACCTCCAAAGTAACCTTCAACTGAAACAGAGACAAGAGAATTACAACATCCTACACAGCTTGCGTCTCTCTCAATGAAACATGCAAACTAGTTCTCTTTCTAGAAGAACAAGAGAATTGGGATGTCTCATGACGTATCTTAGAAAAAAAAGTAAAAAGTATTCAAATTAGCTTGCCTGACAAAAATAGAAATGAGGGGATATCCTACCTAACGCCAGAAGAATTAAGATATGCCAGGGATGCCCAACCTGTGGTCCTCCAGATGTTGGAAAACTACAACTCCAAACATTCCCTGATAGCTGTAGGCTGTCCAGGCACACTGGGAGTTGTAGTTTTGCAACAGCTGGAGGGCCGCAGTAGATATGCGATTTGCGATATATTCTTCCTAGAAACCAAGAATAGTGTCACCAGGTATACAATACTCATGCATATTTTTTGGTTCTCCTAATGATAAAAAGCACCCCAAAGAGAACCCCCTCAAGGCAAGTCAACCAAGTTGGACAAGTTTCTCTTGAGGTATTCCGTTTCTCTTGTTCTTCTAGAAAGAGAACTAACTTGCATATGTTTCATTGAGAGATATATAAGTTTTGTGGCATGTTGTAATTCTCTTGTCTCACTTTCAGTTGAATGTTACTTGAAAGGCCCTTCTTCAAAATAATAACAGTGAGAAGTTAAATTGGTGAAGTCCTAGGCCCTTATTTAAGGTAGGAGGGTGGAAAATGTTACACGTTTGTTATAGTGCATTTCCTTCCGAAATACTGGGGAAAATTTCAGACATTTTTCTGATGAAGAACATACTTTGACTAAAAAGTTGATTGGAGAAGGAGAAACATATAGAGAAGTGCAGCAAATTATTGTTTTTTTCAAAGAATGTGAAGTATTTCCAGTGCATTTGCATTTATGGAAATAAACATTATTACAATGATTTTGCGTGTTGTTTTTTTTTGCATTTTCTTACTGTATGTTTATCTACAACAGCTACTAGACTAGATATCTACTGCAGACCACTTAAAGTCACATACAAGGTATATAATCAGCATTTAAAGCATTGCCACAAAAGAGCAATAACATTTAGGCCTCATGCACACGAACTTGTGCCGGCCGTGCCCGTGCTGCGGGCTGCAAACTGCGGTCCGCAATGCACGGGCACTGACCGCGAGGCCACCGCATGCGGATCGCGGACCCATTCACTTGAATGGGGTCCGCGATCCGCATAGTGCTTGCGCTACTTTTTTGCGGTGCGGAGGCACGGCCAGAAACACCACGGAAGCACACCGTAGTGCTTCCGTGGTGTTCCAATCCGTGCCTCCGCTCCGCATCTCCTGGATCACGGACCCATTGAAGTGAATGGGTCTGCGATCCGTGATGCGGGCTGCACACGGCCGGTGCCCGTTTATTGCGGACCCGCCGTATGCGGCCCGCAGCACGGGCACGGCCAGCACACGTTCGTGTGCATGAGGCCTTACTTGTGTGTGTGTGTGTGAAAAATCTCATACACAAACAAATGGGAGTGTTTTAAAAGCAATCTGCCAGCCTTTCTATGCTAGATGATTTCAATGGTCTGTCACTTATGTGTGAATATGTCTGCTGTATAGAGCTGGTTAGTTGTTGTGTAGGCAGAAAGCTATCATTCAGTGGCGGGTGGGTGAGGGGAACCTGCATCTCTTGAATACATCGGTCTCCTGCTTCACTGTACTGCCAGCACACTGCAAATAACCTGTAAGTCCTGTTAAACTAAAACATATTCATACAAAAAGTTAAATCTCTTAAATCAGTGTGTCTGTAACTATGTTATGCTGCCTTCAGAGAAAATGTATAAACAGACTCCCTTTAACATCTCAAAGACCTTTAAAACACTTGAAATAAAATTTATGCCAGTAAAACATCTCAATAACCCAGAAAAAAAATAAATGAAAAAAGTTTCTCAATGGATTCTTTTTTTCATTTTTAGTGTGGCAAGGCTAAAACTGAATAATATTGTAGCACTGAATACATTGCAAGTATACATAAATTTAAAAAAAACTTCAAGGTACTACACGTATATGTATATTCAACAGCACATACCATGCTTATCTGATTCTCTTGCTCTTCTCTATCTTTTCCTCTTATTGTATGTAAGTCCGTCTGCCTCTCTCTGGCTTCTTCCTGCGGGGCCTTGCAGATGTCATAGGATTAGAGAACAAGCAGCCAGACTACTTCCATGCTCTGCAGCTAACAGGAAGGCAGGGAATGGGCAATGTTCACAGGGTACTGCTGACCCCCAGATCAAATGATAGCCTCCCACCCAAAGCAACACAATAACCATGTAAAAGCAACAAACATGAACAACCACAAACCCATTTCCCTCCCAACATGTACATATATGTAAAGGCATACACCCAGGAGTCTGACACGCATAACAGGTGACAAACACTACAATGACTTCGCATATAATTACATTTTATCTATCCTTTGTGTTCGCTTGGCCACTCCATAAATCAATTTGTCAAAATCTGTCATACCTCCGAATGTCAAATCTCCTCACTTATACAAGGTAAGAGGTTCTGTCCAAGGTAAAACCCCTACTGAAACCATAATGAAGGGCAGTTTCTTTTTTTTTTTTAAATAAAGGAAAACCAGAAATAAGAATTGGTTGTATATTGTTTTATAATGAAATAAGGCAACTTAAAGGCTATGTACACCTTCTAAGGCAATTTTTTTTATGACTGCATGTTACTTATTTTGGGCTAAAAATCATTTTTCAATTGGCCTTTATTAAAAAAAGTATGGAGCTGTTCTGTCACAAATTATTAACTGTTTTTCTAGCTGTGTGCCTGGTATTTTCACTTTTACTTTGGGCCTTATCTCTAAGCTACTGAGAGGTCATAAACACTTAATGAAGCCACATTCTTATCAATAAGATATGGATTGAGCTATAATGAGTGTTTATAATGTCAAAGAGCAGAGATAAGGAGTCCGTCTGCTACTGGTCTGACGGAAAAGACAGAAAATCCAAAGAGTGCTAATAGAGCATGTCAGTTCTGTACAGAAAAACAGCCGCCATATTTTTAATAAAGATCAATTAAAAAAAATATTTTTAGCTCAAAATGAATGTACAATAGCCTTTAAAGTGATTGTGTAGTGCAAAGATACTGATGTCCTATCCTCAGTATAGGTCATCAATATTACACCAGTGGAGGTTCGACTCCTGGTAGCCCTAGTGATCAGCTGTTTGAAAGGGTGGTGGAGCTCACGTGAGCGCTGCTTCCGCTTCAAAATTACCTGCACATCGTATCGTTTGTAGAGGCGACACAGTGTAATTACACTGCACAGTTACTGCATATGGGATGGTGCCCAGGTAATTTTGAAGTGGAAGCAGAGCTCGCACAGTTGTTGTTACCCCTTCAAGCAGCTGATCGACGGGGGTTGCCGGGAGTCGAACCTCCGGCCAATCTGACATTGATGACCTATATCTTTGCAATGCATAACCACTTTACGAACTAATATATACTTTGCTGCAGGTGGATATAGCTTGAAGAAGCAAAGTAACTACTACATTTTAAGCTTTGCAAAAAAACTCATCAATGCTCAATGATCACATGGTATGACTGTGTAAACAAAAAATAACCAAATAAGTAACGTTCTAGAAAAAAAAAAAAAAAAAAGCATCCGCTTCCATATTAACTACACTACTTATCCCAGAACACGATGGTACAAATGAAAGGTTTCTTTCTTTGAACCTGCATTCAATAGGTGGCTGCTAGCCTACCCATGAAATCCACCAATCAATGGTTCTTTGATTATGTCGATTATGTTGTCACCACAGCCCCAGTAGTATTTACAACCACAGCTGTTTATCAAGCTGTTAAGCTATAAAAAAAAACTGTACTCTTTGGGTTAGTGTGTTGTTATTGGTAAAAAAAAATAAAATATGTAATTACTACTGAAAGCCCTCAACTAATGCTTCTAGAGCAGCAATTACAGTGTCACTTGGCAAATGCACAAATCAAATTTCCATGGCTTAGATAATATGTGTGATTAGCAGAGGATGAAAAGGTCTAGAGCCACTTGTCTGGCATCTGTGGTAAACTTCTGCAGTTGAGTGATGGCATTACCAGCTTGCAACAATTAATTTGCAAATAAAGTACAAAGACACTTATCCAGTGGAATATATTATGGTTTTTATATAGTCTGATGGGTACATTGGAAACCCTTCTTTGTTATCGGCAAAGCTACAGCTTCATTACAGAGGACTGCAAATTATGAGATAGCTATGATCATATTTACCAAGGTAGCAGGTAGAGCAGCTAACATAGGGCCCATTCAGTATGGAGACCCTTTATTGAGGGGGGTCATTACAATACTACTGATTATGGATGATGGAAAAGGAGCATGGAAAAAGAAGTTGTGATCACAGGGATACCAAGGAATATATAATACATTTTCCATCTACTGCGGCATCAAATTTATTTATTTCTGCATTAAGCCTTCACTTTGAGCATTGTACTTGTACTGAAATCACTTTAAGCATTATGATATAACTATGTGCATTTTGCTTCTACTGTGACATCACTTTTGGCATGATACATGAACTGTTACTATGCTCAGTGGATTATTTATGTACCTTGTACATTTACTGAAGCGATCACGCCTAGACTGGGGTAAAATGCGACAAACTTTGTGGTATTTCAGGTGCAAAAATAGTGCATCATGTTTTATACATATTTATGCACTGTACCTCATCTGATAAGGGGGTGTGGTTAGAAGGAAAGGGGCATGGCTTTGGTAAAAGGTGCAACAATTCGCCCCAAATTTTGGCACAACAATCTTATGCAAAGTAAGCCAACCAACAAGTGGCATGAAGAAGGACACAAGTGTATAGCCCTGCTGCACCAAATGTATCATCGAGCCCAAGTATGCACAGGTTTACACTGTACATTTTAGACAGAATTAGTAAACCTGTCCCGTTATCTTTGTACTCTGTTATTCCCCTGCAACAAAAAAGACACATGGCATATACTGGAGACTAAGATAATCCTAACCTTCTCTCACTCTGAATTTCTGAAGTTGCTTATTGAGTTCCCAAACTAAGTTTTGCTCAGGTTTACTTCCCATGTTTCTGGTTATAGCTTTGGAAATATACAGAAGAGGTCCTAACATACTGTATTATAGTAACTATTAATCACGTAATAAACAATAACATTCCAAACACTGCACCATCTTCAGTAAAGTTAACCAATATGCCATTTTATGGTGTTCAGGGGCCTTACACTGAGGTGCAGCATTTTATGGAGACCCATGCAGTTCAGAGCGGAGGCTCAGCTCTGACAGACAGCTCCAACTGGTCGATCCAGATCATTTAACCCCTTAGATTCTGCAGTCAACAGCTGTGCTTGGTATCGCGCTCAGACCCATTCACTGCAATAGGGCTCAGCCGCAATACCAAGCACAGCCGCTATACAATGTACGGGGTTGCATTTGGTGAGCATGCAGAAGGCCGTAGGATTCACAGGAGCAACACTGCCTTCTCAAATAGCTAATTGGCAGGGGTCCCGGGTTTCTGGCCCCCACCGATCAGATACTGATGACCCATCCCGGTATCAAAATCCCAGAAATCCCCTTTAAGTAAAATTTGTACTTTATACATTTATATCTCCACTTTTTCTGACATTAGTTGTGCAAAAGGGAGGTCTTATCCGTGATTGATATCATTCCATGTATAAGTGTACAGACAGAGATACAGTAGCTGTCAGTCACTGATACCGGTACAAGGGGGAGGGGCTATCAGTGATTGATAGCATTCCCTGTGTAAGTGTGTATACATAGATAGCTGTCAGTCACTGATAGTTGTACATGTGGGAGGTGCTATCAGTAATTCATAGTATTCTCTGTATAGGTGTGTATACAGAGATAGCTGTCAGTCACTGATAGTTGTACACAGGGGAGGTGTTATCAGTGATTGATAGCATTCTCTGTGTAAGTGTGTATACTGAGATAACTGTTCATGGGGGTGGCCTTAAAAGGAGTCTGTCACCTCATTTTCACATATATAGCTAACAGCAGTGCCCCACAGACGATTGCATACACATCCCAGACATACCTGTGTGCACTTTGTGTCTGTATTCCTTGTTCAGAAAAAGCACTTTTATTCTGCAGGAAAACAGCTCCCAAGTGCTCGGCTCTGCTGCTGCTGCATACCAGACTGAAGAGGGGAGGGCTGCTTTAGCTGCTCATATCTTGGGATTGGTAGCAGACAGAAAAATGGTTCTGACCTTCTCTGAAAGCTGACATTCCAAGCTTTAAAATGATACCAAAATCGAATTATATCCAGTATATCAGAAGATATAGCTGTTAGAAATCGAGTCAGGAGAGAAAGCTGTTTTTAGTTTCACTTTCAGCCGGGCACTTGGGAGCCGTTTTCCTGCAGAATAAAAGTGCTTTTCCTGGACATGTAATACAGACACACAGTGCACACAGATATGTCTGGGATATGTATGCAATCTTTTTTGCGGCAGTGCTGTTAGTTATATAGGTGAAAATGAGGTGCCAGACTCCCTTTAAGTTCAGAAAAGAAAAAAAAACAGATATAAACATATAAATTACAAGTTTTGGTAAATCTTTTCCCACAAAACTATATATCAATCTGTTCAGCTCTTCCTGCTCTATAACATACTTCCTGCAAACTGCATTGCATTTGTAATGAAAGGTCCTCTTTAAAGGAGCCCTATTAACTCCAGTACTTTATCAAGAGTACACCTGATGCTGAGATCAGATCAGTAATTTTTAGCTCTATACTCACTCTGGTTAACTTGCTGTGTGCTCAGAATCCGCCAGTGTAATGCAGTTAATCAGTTAATAGGGCAGGTATGAGATGACAGAGTTCCTTTCATGTTTTTAATGTTAACATTTTTTCATGCCTATTAGACATATTTACTTGGATAAGATTACAGTATTAAAACATCTGTGTGAGTAATGACAATGAATGACATTTGAGGATCAAAGAAATTGTTCTTAGACAATTTTATTTGATGAAATTCAATTTTCCGAAATACCTTTCTTTCTCAGGCAGGATATATTATGGGGATCAAAGCAAGACCTTTACCTTCTAGCTGATAACAGAAACTTGCTATTGCTGTCAAATGTTTTTAATCAGGCTCCCAATGGTTCAGCAATCCTATTGATTTTAAAGCATTCTTTAAAAAAAGTCCAAGGTCCAAATAGAGAAAAACATATGAAAAACACAAGCCCATCAAGTTCAACAAATTACTTTGATTCAGTTTTGATTCAGAGAACCATCCTGTATAAGGCTAAACGTCCCTGGAGCACGATCCGGGATGGTCTGTGAAATCCCGGACCGTGCTCCTTCTGAGAGCAGAAGCGCACGGCGTCATTGGTTGCTATGACGCCGTACGCTTCCTGAGGCCGCCGCTGTACAGCGATATACTGTACACACTCGTATAGAGTGTATCACTGTACAGCGGCGGCCTCAGGAAGCGCACGGCGTCATAGCAACCAATGACGCCGTGCGCTCCTGCCCTCAGAAGGAGCACGGTCCAGGATTTCATGGACCATGCTCCACGGACGTGTGAATTTAGCCTAAGGGACATTTTTTCAGCTATGGACATACTAAATACATTCCTTACAAGTTTCAGTAACAAGTTATCCTTACCCACTCAATAGGGGATAACTATCAGATCCAAGTGGTCAGACCCTGCTGATTACAAGAACTAGGGTCCCATGTGTCCTATTTGAATGGAGCGCTGGTGAAGCATGCACAGAGATCTAACAATTAGGGCTCATTCAAACAGCGGCAAGTGTTTTGTGGTCTGCAAAGTGCAGATCCGCAAAACACGAATACCTATGATAGAAATGACTATTCATGTCCGTGATTGCGGACAAGAATAGGACTTGCTCTATCATTCTTGTGGGGCCTCGGAACAAACTAGAGCATGGTGTGCTGTCCA
The DNA here is from genome assembly GCA_900303285.1 of Rhinella marina. Taxonomy (NCBI): domain Eukaryota; kingdom Metazoa; phylum Chordata; class Amphibia; order Anura; family Bufonidae; genus Rhinella; species Rhinella marina. The sequence continues at coordinate 51,709 of ONZH01024122.1, forward strand.
CATCTTTTGCGGCCACATTGAAATGAATGGGTCCACACCCGTTCTCGCAAGAAAGATAGACCAAATCCTATTCTTAAACACCAACCACAGTGCCTCTAAAAAGTAACTAAGGGGCAATTAACTACACCAAAAAAACACTCCAATTCCCCACCTTCCGGCGGGATACACACTTATTGCCCACACAATGTTGATTTAAAATATATCCAATTTATTAAGTATACTATTATATAAAACATCACTTATAGCAAAATTCATTTAGGAAAATAGCCATATACAGGTACAATAACCCGAGCATGTGGATAAGGAACCACGGGTCCCCCTAAACATACATCCAAACCGAAATCCACTTGCAGTCCAGAGTAGATAATATATAATACAAATATGAATGATCCCAGTGAGAAATATGTACAATGATTAAAGTCAAAAAACCCACTGAAGGATCTGCTCCATAGTACTGCCCATAACAAGAACCATGTGCTAATATAAATCGATCATAAGAATCTTACCCATAACAGCAATGTGGACGGAAGGATGATGTGGAGGGATCCCGCTAGAGAAACACCCTCGACGCGCGTTTCACCCCTATGGCTTCGTCAGGAGGTATCTTGTTAAGTATCAGGGGCCCTTATATACCATTGTTTGGCGCCACAGGGCTTCAAAAAAGAGGCGGTATATCTCACTGGGATCATTCATATTTGTATTATATATTATCTACTCTGGACTGCAAGTGGATTTCGGTTTGGATGTATGTTTAGGGGGACCCGTGGTTCCTTATCCACATGCTCGGGCTATTGTACCTGTATATGGCTATTTTCCTAAATGAATTTTGCTATAAGTGATGTTTTATATAATAGTATACTTAATAAATTGGATATATTTTAAATCAACATTGTGTGGGCAACAAATCCTATTCTTGTCTGAAATCCAACAAGAATAGTCATTTCTATCATGGGGCTGGCCATGTGCGGTCTGTAAAATGCGGAATGCACACGGCCGGTATTTGTGTTTTGCGGATCCCCAATTTTGTCGTGTGAATGAGCCCTTATTCAAAATCCAGTGAATATGGAGTAACTTGTTACGAAAATATGCCTTTAATTGAAATAAGCAGAATCCAAATGCCTTTAACCTCCTAAGAACCTGGCCTATTTTGGACCTTTTATTTTTCCATCAACTTATGAGCCACATGAGAATTTCTTTTGCAGGATGAGATGTATTTTTAAATTACACCATTTTGGGGTACATATAATGTATTGCATAACTTTTGTTCCTTTAATCATTATTTTTTGGGGGAGGCTGCATGAAAACAGATATTCTACCATTGTTTTTTTTTTGTGTTCACCATGCAGTATACATGGCATAACTATATGCAGTTACATTACCAAATTTTTCTACTTTTGTACTTTTTTTCATTAATTTGTTTCTGCGTTGCTGCATTCAAAGACCCATAATATTTTTACTTTTCCATCCATGGAGTAAGGGCTTGTTTTTTGCTTGGCAAGCTGTAGTTTATGGAGGTGGAATAAAAAAACTCAGCAATGTTTATATGTTTTTCACCACAGAGGATATTGTGTTCATATTATTGTATGGGTTATTATGTATGTGCCAATACCAAATATATATAGATTTCTTCACAAAAGTAGAGGCCTAAGGATAAAAATATGAAGTTGTTGGTGTTCTTTATGTAAATTTGTTTTCAAAATATATATATATATATATATATATATATATATATATATATATTTTTAATGTCACAGGAAGGGGACTTGATCCTGCGATCCTTACATGACCCATATAATATACTACTTCTGTATTGCAGTGTATTATCACACTTACAATGACTTGAAAGCCATTAATATGCCCCTGGCTGCCATGGAAATCGCTCAGCACTGCAGGGTGACATCATGGGTGATCTATGGGGTGAGACAGGGAGCCCCCTCCCTTTATCTAACCACTTAGTTGAAGATGTCAGCACCATGGCATGTAAGTAGTACAAATGACTGGGATTGTCATCGTCTACAATCCTGGCTATTAATGCCTTATGCACACAGCCGTTGCCCGGACGTGGCCACATTGCAAGACCAGTAATATGTGTTAGCTTCTAAGCATGGGAAAAACATACATCTTTTTGTAATAATGTAATAGCTTGGTGGTTAAGTGATTTTATTAGCTTTCTTAAAAATAAAAAAACAAACAAACATATTGCTGGTTTCTTTATAATCATATATTGTGTCTGTGAATAAACCAATAAAAAACACAAAAAAACCGACTAATCTCAATATAGTAAGGCCTTATTATTATATGATTATATATTATTTATTATAATATAGCCTTAATATGGTTTTAAATAAGAGAAATAAAATAAGTAACAGAAAGTCTCTCCCAGGACTTGAACCTAGGGTTCCTACATGAATAGTAAACCACTATACCACTAAGCTATAGCACTAACACATGTGTTAGTAGATATGCAAGTTATTTCTACAGTATGCTTAGAGACTATCACATATTACTGGTGTCTGTATGATCATATTGTGCCTGTGAATACAGCAGTAATATGTAGATTAGCTTTCTAAGCAGATCTCAGTGTGGTGAAGCTATAGTACATAGTGATATGATATATACATGCTAGGCCACGACCTCAGCATAGATAGCCCTGTCAATCAAGGGGAGGGGGCATATGCAGAGCACAGGGGGTGTTACAAAGCAGTGCTCAAAGTGTTCAGCCCTGCCTCCTGGTGCTCCAATTGCTTATTTGCATATGAATAAAAACACAGATTTCTCTGCAGCTATTTATGGTACAGACAAAAGAAAGTTATCATTTTAATCAGTATGATGAGCCCTACAAGTCAGTATGGTTTAATAGGGTTGATCCTGGTGACAGAGCCTCTTTAACTATAACTTCCTTCTTGTCAGTGGAGGTAAAGAGCTGCATTTAAATTGTATAGGGACCAGCGATGGCTACTGCAATCACTCACCCCTCCTACAGATTCAGTGCTGTTTAGACAACATGATCTGCTGCCTAGAAACAATGATTTAGGTGTCCATATGAAAGATCACTTAACTTGATGAATGTGTAAATTCACTCTTCCACTGTCTGAGTATTAAACAGTATTAGTTACTATGCCCTGTTTCTGTAATTATTTCTTTGAGAGCTTTGCTGTCAGTCTTCCTGTTCACATGTCAAATAATGTGGGATCCTGCAAGTCTCATCGAGGGTCACATGATTTAACTGGCAAAAGTAATGGAGGATGAAATACGTCACTAAATTGATATGTAAACTAACAAACCATTAGGTATACCAGTTCAGTAATAAATAGGGAGGGGGGGGGGTATTCTGGGAGTGCCACTTTAAGCAAAGCACATTCCCAGTAGGTTTGAATATTGGGATTAAGAATCATTTTATTAAAGCATTTAATTTATTTAACTCACAATGTAAATATGTAGAGAAGTGTTTTCTCCTAATAAGTTTAATCAAGCAACATCATATTTTGTAGTTAACTTTGCACAACTTTAAGTTTAAAGGCTATGAACACCTTTGGAGTCAATTTTTTTATGATTGCATTTAACTTATTTTTGGCTAAAAATAATATTTTCAATTGGTCTTTATTAAAAATATTGAGCTGTTCAGTCACAAAGGGTAAACTGTTTGTCTAGCTGAGTACTTTCACTTTGTGCCGGTCATCCAATTACCCTTATCTGTAAACTACTGAGAGGTCATATCATTCCAATCCATAGCAGTCCAGGTTCATGACACCACGGCAATATTAAAGCACTCACCGTGAGGCTGCCATGTTCGAACCCGAACGCTGTTAGGTCCCAAATAGAACCTGTATTTGTTGCTAAAGACAATATGGTTCCAGTCCGTAGCAGTCTAAGTGTCTCATTCGCAACATCACTGCAAACAAAGGCGATGGTGGCTGGCTATCAATTGCAGGACATATAATGGGCACCTTAACACCAAATTTCCTTCTGCCAAGTGCCTGTAAATGGTCCAGGCACAGGCAGGGGTGTGCAATAAAGGTGTCACCTGTGCCTGAATAGCGGACAGTAAAATTGTGGGAGCTTATTGTCTCTGTCGGTGGATAAAACGATCCTCTCGAGCATTTGTACCAATGTTTGTTCCCGACAATCAGGCAGTGTAAATCCGCTATTAGACTAGACACTCTTAAACTGCACCATATTTATCAGGGGTCGTTATTCTGGATGATAAATCCTGAGTATCTTTGACTGTCTAGTTTAATTTAACACCACCTATCAACTGGCTTACTTTACAGCAGAACTGTGTGCTAAAATTTTGGCACACTTTTGGCACATATTAAGTCACGCCCCTTTAATGGCAGTCGAAGGACCATTCACAGTAATCCACTCGCTGTTGTCACAAAAGTTGAAAAACATGTTCTAAAACATAATGTGGTGTAAAGCATGCACCCCATTTTTTGGCGTGAACGGTCCCAGAATTCTGGCGCATTTTGATTAGTAAATCTCCCCTAATGAATAGAGAAAAAAACTATAAGTGCTTCTGGGTTATCCCACATAAATTATGTTTCCAAAGGATGATAAATATCAGATCGTGTGGAGGTCGGAGAGCTGGGACCCTTCACGTTCCTGAGAATAAGGGCTTCTCGATTCCCCAGTCCTTTTACTTTTATGGGGCTGAGGTAGACAGTGCTCCGTCGATCCCATTGAAAAGAATGGAGTGGTCAACCAACATGCAGACTATCACTCCATTCAGAGAGGTGACATCTCACTCCTGGGATATTTACTACTGGCATTCTGATATTTACTACCTATCTTGTGGAGAAATAAGTATACTACATTTAATTAACAAACGTTAGGAGCACATGTTGGTAGCCAAGCTGAACAGTGTACGGCATTGGTGTGGCACAGGCTCAGGTGCAGAGCTCTTACAATCTACTGCAGTGACCTACTGACGTGGTCAATAGCAACTGCTGCATCTAAGTGGTTGGTAATACATTTCTTCTGAAACATGATTGCGGGGTGATGATGGTTTGGATGGCAGCTGGCAGACTAATAATGGCCTTTGGGCCCTATACAGAAGCCAATGCCAGAGGGTGAGTATAATACCGACAAGTATAATGCACTGCAATACATAAGTATTGCAGTGTATTATACCAGTGATTATTTATAAAACATTTATAAAAGAAAAAAAGGTTTTAATGGTATAAAAAGTAATCAAAAGGTCAAACGGTACCCCAAAATGGTACCAATAAAAACAAAAGCTCAGCCTGCAAAAAAAGGCCTCATACATGTGTCTTGATAAAACAAATAAAAATGTTATGGGTCTTAAAAGATTGCAACACAAAAACCAAATGATTTTAATAAAAAAAAAAAAGTTATTTTGTCATGCTAAAGTAGTTAAAAAACTATCATGTCATTTATACCACATGGTGAACAGAATTGCTATTTTTAGGCCACTTTGCTTCCCACATAATGGTACAAAATGATACCAAAAAAAATCTAGCTCATCCCCCAAAAAGCAAGCCCTCACACAGTTGCCTTGATAGTAAAATAACATGTAACTAGCTTAAGAATTTGGAGAAAACTTTAACAAAAAAGATTTTCAATAATATTTGGTGTCTCACATATGCCAGATATAAGTGTATGCGAATTATAATTCTCGGCAGCTTGTGCCCTGAGAAAAGACCAACTGTCAGAAAGCATGTCTGTTGTAGATGGCATTTATTTTATGCACTTTTATAGCGCTACTATATTCCAGACATAAGCATCCAAATGTCCCCAATGGGGCTCACAATCTAACCTATCAGTATGTCTTTGGAGTGTGGGGGGAAACCCACCCAAACACGGGGAGAACATACAAACTCCTTGTTGTCCAGATTCGAACCCAGGACCCCAGCGCTGCAAGGCACCAGTGCTAACCACTGAGCCTCCGTGTTGCTATCATTTATTTATAGGGGTTTTCCGAGATGTTAATACTGATGACCTATCCTGATTGGTCCCCAAGATATATAATGGTCTCAAGACATAAAATGTCTCAGACTTAGATCCAACCAATGAACATGGCCATTCCTCTGGTAAAATATACTGGTTGCAGCCCCTTTTACAGTACAGGACAGTACTACATGTACTGTACTGCCCGCTCTCTGTGCAGCTCCATTTTATTTTCCTGGTACGCTGTGAACTGTACAGGACCCTGAAGAAGCTCCTGTCCTCACCACAGAAAATGATTTAAAGCTTCCAGCACATATTCCTGGCTGTTATAAGTAAGGACTTAGTTATCTTAGTTTGGACGACATTTTGAGGCTTTAGCACTAATTACTAATTTTCCATAGTTATGGACTGAAGTCACAGTGGCCTCAACATACATTGATCATTCCAGAACCAATTAATATCGTAACTTCAGGGATCTCACAGTATACTTTCTGTATGAATTCCTCACGATTGTCAAGATCTCTTTGCAGTTATTCAATGGAAACCTTTATTGCTTACTTTCAGTGGTGAAAGATCTGTTGGTTTCATGCGATGTAAATACATATGGAGGCTCATTAAATGAAATTATATGATGTGATGGCATATCATTAGGACATGCTATTACTTTATGATCGGTAATAGTCTGATCTGTAGGTCCCAAACCAATCCTGAGAAAGAAGGAGCTATGACAGAACCAACTACCGTATTTTTCGCTTTAGAAGATGCACTTTTTTCCCCCAAAAGTAGGGGGAAAATGGCTGTGCGTCTTATAAAGCGAATACTAGTGAACGCTTCCATTATGGAAGCGCTCACTAGTATGTATTAGCTGCCGGGAGTGGGGAAACATACTTACCCTCCTGCACTGCAGCTCCGCTCCGTGTCCGGCGCTCCTCTGTCTTTTCCTGGCTGCGCTGCACTGTCCTGACAGCGTACAGCGTCTGGACGTAGTGCGTGCACTCTGACCTGATGCTGCACGCAGTCAGGTGACAGTGCAGCGCGGGCAGAGAAGACAGAAGAGCGCCGGACCCGGAGCGGAGCAACTGCGCAGGAGAGGTAAGAGATTTTTTTATTTTATTCTGATGGGGGCACAGCGGGCTGATCTGAGGTCTGATGGGGGGCACAGTGGCTGATATGGTGGCACAGTGGGCTGATCTGAGGTCTGATGGGGGCACAGTGGGCTGATATGGGGCACAGTGGGCTGATCTGAGGTCTGATGGGACACAATGGGCTGATTGAGGTCTGATGGGGGGCACAGTGGGCTGATATGGTGGCACAGTGGGCTGATCTGAGGTCTGAGGGGGCACAATGGGCTGATCTGAGGTCTGATGGGGGCACAGTGGGCTGATATGGGGGCACAGTGGGCTGATCTAAGGTCTGATGGGGCAACAGTGGGCTGAATATGGGGGCACAGTGGGCTGATCTGAGGTCTGATGGGGGGCACAGTGGGCTGATCTGAGTCTGATGGGGCACAGTTTGGCGCTGATCTGAGGTCTGATGGGGGCACAGTGGGTATCTGAGGTCTGATGGGGCACAGTGGGCTGATCTGAGTCTGATGGGGGCACAGTGGGCTGATCTGAGGTCTGATGGGGGCACAGTGGGCTGATGGGTCTGGGGCTGATCTGAGGTCTGAGGTCTGATGGGGATGGGGGCACAATGGGCTGATCCGAGGTCTGATGGGGGCACAGTGGGGTCTGATGGGGGCTGGGCTGATCCGTGGTCTGATAGGGGCACAGTGGGCTTATCTGAGGTCCCGATCTGAGGGGGGGCACAGTGGGCTGATCTGTGGCTGATGGGGGCACAATGGGCTGATCTGAGGTCTGATAGGGGCACAGTGGGCTGATCTGAGGTCCGATAGGGGCACAGTGGGCTGATATGGGGGCACAGTGGGCTAATCTAAGGTCTGATGGGGGCACAATGGGCTGATTTAAGGTCTGATGGGGGCACAATGGGCTGATCCGAGGTCTGATGGGGGCACAGTGGGCTGATTCTGAGGTCTGATGGGGGCACAGTGGACTGATCTGAGGTCTGATGGGGGCACAGTGGGCTGATATGGGGCACAGTGGGCTGATCTGAGGTCTGATAGGGGCACAGTGGGCTGATATGGGGGCACAGTGGGCTGATCTAAGGTCTGTTGGGGGCAGTGGCTGATATGGGGGCTGAGTGGGCTGATATGGGGGCAGAGTGGGATTATCTGAGGTCTGATGTGATATCCTGAAATTTATGGGGGGGTCACATATGAGGATCTGATATGAGGTCTGATGAAAAATATTTTTTCTTATTTTCCTACTCTAAAGTCTGGGGTGTGTCTTATCATCGGGTGCATCTTATAAAGCGAAAAATACTTATTTCAAGCTGGCAGCTTGGGGGAAGGGGTGTCCTTTCTCAGATGTGTGTCCATCCTGCTGTAGCTAGTGGCATTTGAAGGATGGAACTGAGCATGTGCTTCCTTCTGAGTAAGCAGAACAGAGAAATTAGAAAAAGAGCAAACAGCAGGTGGCGCTATGCAGATAGATTTCAGTGAATAACTCAGTAGCTATAATACAAAAGTATTGAGATCCAAGTGCTGGATTCAAAACTGTAGAATATTTTTTTGTGGGACAACCCCTTTAAAGATAGATCTCCAATATGCATACTGTAACTGCTGTAACTGTTACCAGCCTGAAAGGGGTTGTCTCATCAGCTATTTCCAGCTATTTCCATCAGGCCCATAGAATTGAATAGGAGCGGTGGCCAGTCATGCGCAGTGCGCTCCCTTTCACTTCTATAGGGAGCACGCTTGGTGGTGGCCGGAACAGAGTCCTCCAGCCACTACCTTGTGGGACTCAGTTTCCGATATAGGTGCAGGTCCCAGCTGTGGGACCCGCACCTTTAAGACAATGGGGGCACATCCTAGCGATATTCCCCCATTGTCTGTGATGAGACAACCCCTTTAAGCTCTCATCGGTGATTGTGAGCCAAAACAAGGATTGGAGCCTCCACAGACATGAGGTATAAGGGAAAGATCTGCTCCTGTTCTGTGTTTAGAGCCGCACCTGGTTTTGGTTCATAATCACTAATGGAAATCACTGACCAAAACACTGATGTGTGACTGAGGCCTCGGGCCTTTTTCACACGTCAGTGAGTCAGGGATGTGTGCTGTCCATGGTCTCCACTCACATATCAATTGACTTTAATTGACTTTTGCCATACAGCAACGGCTGTTTGAAACAGCTCATCATTGGGGGTTCTCAGGATAAATCATCAATATCTAAGTACCAGAAAACCCCTTTAACAACAGAGAGAAGATGGAGCACACTGAAGAGCTTCAGCTCCTGTTAGAGATTTCTCCATAATAGACTTTAGAGAAAAAAACAGCAGAGTGAACAGCTGAAAACTTGCATAGTAGACACTGCTGTAAGGTGAGGGACTATAGCTCAGACACCCATCACCCAAAACTACTAATAGGTCAGATAAAGTCTAGACCGGCAGTGGACATCAACAGTCACAAGTGCTAAGTTGCAGCCATCCAACCTGCTTCCATACTTCCTTACTGGTGCCAGAAACTACACTTGGAATCTACTGCTATTGAGAGTACCCAAAGTTAGGTTACATTCGCATGACAGTGACAGCCGTCACAAGGCTGTTTTCAGAACCATTGCAGTGAATTAATGGTCAGTGAACAGCACCTGTCAAAAAATAGGATGTGCCCTACTTTTGCCTGTTTTCACGGCTAGACAGACACCATCGAAATCAATGAGAGCATTTTTAGCTGCCGCTTAGACATGAGTGCACCCGTTTAACAGACATTGAAAACGGGTACAAAAGAACAATATGGCCTTTTAGGGGTTAAAACATTTTTAAAAAATATTTCCCTCATCCACTTGTACGTGCAGAGGCAGTCGCTCCTCTCTTGATTGAAAAGGATCTGCTGAAGGACCTGCACTCAGTGTGATGACATCATCATGCTGAGCGCAGGTCCTCTGGCAGGTCCTTTTCAATCAAGAGAGGAGGGACTGCCTCTGCACTTGCAAATGGATGAGGCAAGTATTTTTTTTGTTGCAAAAACAAGACATTACAGCTGAGAGCCTCTATGGAGGACATTATGGGCCAGTATGGGGGGCATTATTAATGCAAGGGTCATTATGGGGAACATTATGGGCCACCATGGGGGACATTGTTACTGCGGGGGGCCACTATGGGAAACATTATTACTGCTGGGGGCCACTATGGGAGACATTATTACTGCTGGAGGACACTATGGGGGGAATTATTACAGATGAGGCCACTATGGAGGACATTATGTGTACGGAGGGAAATGCAGGGGGTAAGATCTTTATTTTTATTTTTTTATTTTTTTAAAAAAGTTAATTTCAGTTTTTCATGGCCTTTTTTCAACCATTAAAAATGGCCAGACGGCCAGAAAATGGATGCATAAATGGTCGAAAAAAGGCCAGTGTATCCGTTTTTAACTGACATTTTTTTTCATTGTGCAAGACATTTTTTTTTTTTTGTCGTGTGCATGTAGCCTTATACTTTGCACCTAGTAAAAGGAGACTGTGATACGTTAATTCCTGGCCTCATTCTTCAAACTACATTTCCACTGCACTGATCCCCAGGGAGCAATATATTACATATCAAGTTCACCAACACAATATAGGGAACCTGTTTTTTTTGTGTCAGTTTAGGGCTCGTTCACATCACCGTTAGGGCTTCCGTTCAGGCTTTCCTGTCGACAGGACTTTGTTTTCCGTCCAGCATAACGGCATCCAGACGGATCCGTTATGCAGGGCCATAGGCTTCTATTATGACGGATCAAAACGGAATGCCTCTTAAAGGTGTCCGTTTTGATGTCCGTCCTAGGGATTCCGTTTCTTTCCGTTATAACGATATTATAACGGAAAGCCTGAACGGAAGCCCTAACGGTGATGTGAATGCACCCTTACATGATTTTTTTTTCAGTTTTACCGAAATAAAACTAAGAAAAGGAAAAACATTTTAATAAAAAGCCCAAGGTGTCACATAAAAAACATTGCAAGAACTATTTTCGAAGTCCAACAAATTACAAAATTAGGACCATTAAACCACCACATGCGCTAAATCATGAGTAAGTGTCTGGACATTAAGACCTTTTCAGACCTGGTCAATAAAGGGTTAATATTTCCCACAGACTTCTACATCTAGAGATGGTGACTTCTGACCAAAAACATTGCAAACATGCCAGCAAAAAAAAAAAAAAAACAGCAAAAAATGCCAATGCCCTTAAAAACAGCAGAAAACAACCTACAAGTGACACTAGCCTGAGGCCTCCTACAGACCGTATTGATTTTATGGTCTGCAAAATACAGATGCTGTCCATGTGCAATCCTGCACTTTGTGCGTGCCCCATTGTAAAAATGCCTATTCTTGACCACAAAAAGGACAATAATAGGACATGTTCTATAATTTACAGTTTGGCCACAGGCATGCGGACTGCATGTTAAAACTTTTGTTATGGGGGCGGGGGAAAAAACTGATTAAAAAATACCAAGCATAAAATGCCACAAAAGCTTTGTGCACTATGAAAAAAAAAAAAACATGCATTTTTCTATGCCATCTTTTTAGTGACTAAAAAAAATTGCATACCAAGCTTATGTGTATGTTCATACAGTGGGTAAAAAACGTATTTAATTAGCCACCAATTGTGCAAGTTCTCCCACTTAAAAAGATGAGAGAGGCCTGTAATTGACATCATAGGTAGACCTCAACTACGAGAGACAAAATGAGAAAACAAATCCAGAAAATCACATTGTCTGATTTTTAAAGAATTTATTTGCAAATTAAGGTGGAAAATAAGTATTTGGTCACCTACAAACAAGCAAGATTTCTGGCTCTCACAGACCTATAACTTCTTCTTTAAGAGGCTCCTCTGTCCTCATTACCTGTAGTAATGGCACCTGTGTGAACTTGTTATCAGTATAAAAGACATCTGTCCACAACCTCAAACAGTCACACTCCAAACTCCACTATGGTGAAGACCAAAGAGCTGTCGAAGGACACCAGAAACAAAATTGTAGACCTGCACCAGGCTGGGAAGACTGAATCTGCAATAGGCAAGCAGCTTGGTGTGAAGAAATCAACTGTGGAAGCAATAATTAGAAAATGGAAGACATACAAGACCACTGATAATCTCCCTCGATCAGGGGCTCCACGCAAGATCTCACCACGTGGGGTGAAAATGATCACAAGAACTGTGAGCAAAAATCCCAGAACCACACAGGGGGGACCTAGTGAATGACCTGCAGAAAGATGGGACCAACGTTACAAAGGCTACCGTCAGTAGCACACTACACCACCAGGGACTCAGATCCTGCAGTGCCAGACGTGCCCCCCTATTTAAGCCAGTACATATCCGGGCCCGTCTGAAGTTTGCTAGAGAGCATTTGGATGTTCCAGAAGAGTATTGGGAGAATGTCATATGGTCAGATGAAACCAAAGTAGAACTGTTTGGTAGAAACACAACTCGTCGTGTTTGGAGGAGAGTGAATGCTGAGTTGCATCCAAAGAACACCATACCTACTGTGAAGCATGGGGGTGGCAACATCATGCTTTCGGGCTCTTTGTCTGCAAAGGGACCAGGACGACTGATCGGTGTACATAAAAGAATGAATGGGGTCGTGTATCATGAGATTTTGAGTGCAAACCTCCTTCCATCAGCAAGGGCATTGAAGATGAAACGTGGCTGGGTCTTTCAGCATGACAATGATCCCAAGCACACTGCCAGGGCAACAAAGGAGTGGCTTTGTAAGAAGCATTTCAAGGTCCTGGAGTGGCCTAGCCAGTCTCCAGATCTCAACCCCATAGAAACCTTTGGAGGGAGTTGAAAGTCCGTGTTGCCCAGCGAAAGCCCCAAAACATCACTGCTCTAGAGGAGATCTGCATGGAGGAATGGGCCAACATACCAGCAACAGTGTGTGCCAACCTTGTGAAGACTTACAGAAAACGTTTGACCTCTGTCATTGCCAACAAAGGATATATAACAAAGTATTGAGATGAACTTTTGTTATTGACCAAATACTTATTTCCACCATAATTTGCAAATAAATTCTTTAAAAACCCGACAATGTGATTTTCTGGATTTGTTTTCTCATTTTGTATCTCATAGTTGAGGTCTACCTGTGATGTCAATTACAGGCCTCTCTCATCTTTTTAGGTGGGAGAACTTGCACAATTGATGGCTGACTAAATACTTGTTTTCCCCACTGTATGTGCCTGAATATTCAGCAGAAAACTTTGCTGTGGTTTTTGCCATGGAAAAAAACTGCAGTAAAAATCACATCTGTTAAATGTTATTTTTGCTATGCTTTTCCATTGTAAGGCCACCTGCATATGTTACATAACATGCACAGTTTTTCTGTGCAGATTCCAACAGCATAGTACAGTACCAGCAAAGTGTATCAGATGACACAAATCTCACGTACACATTGCGGATTGTTTCGGTGTGGAAATTGAGCTGCCGGGTGGATTTCCAAATCTGCAGCATGTCAACTATGTTTGCAGATCTGCGGCAAAAACATATCTAATCCACGCTAAAATCCACAATTAGAAATTGCAGATATGCTGCAGAAATGCACATAAATCTGCACAGAAATTTTTGTGAATCTTATGTGCATTCATCCGCACCCAGAACCTAAAATCTGCAGGACCCCAGCATAAACGGACATGCTCCAGATTTCAAATCCACACTGCGGCAAATTTACGTTTCGGTTTTTGTATGCAGCATGTGCATGGCATTTCTTAAAATCCCATCCACTTTGCTGGTACTGTACAATGCTGCATGAAAATCCACAATGGCAAACCCACAGTGTTTCAGTCACATGTGGACACAGTCTAAACATATGCTGTCAAAAAACGACAACATAGTGGGGCAGATTTAGGCCTCTTTCCACGAGTGTGACGGATTAGGTCCGGATGCGTTCAGGAAAACTCGCACCATTTTGCAAGCGAGTTCAGTCAGTTTTGTATGCGATTGCGTTCAGTTTTTTCCACGCGGGTACAATGAGCTTTGATGCGTTTTTCACGCGCGTGATAAAAAACTGAAGGTTTACAAACAACATCTCTTAGCAACCATCAGTGAAAAATGCATTGCACCCGCACTTGCTTCAGGATGCAATGTGTTTTTCACTGAAGCCCCATTCACTTCTATGGGGCCAGGGCTGCGTGAAAAACGCAGAATATAGAACATGCTGTGTTTTTCACGCAACGCAGAACTGATGCATGTACACAGACTCATTGGAATGAATGGGTCAGGATTCAGTGTGGGTGATATGCACTCACGTCACGCATTGCACCCGCGCAGAAAACTCGCTCGTGTGAAAGGGGCCTTAGGGTGCCTTCACACTCAGCATATTTTGTTGCAGAATTTTCCATGCCTGAAAATCAGTTCCATTCATTTGAATAGGCCGGCAAGCACGTGGACTGGAACAAATTTTCAGTTGTGGAAAATTCTGTAAATATAAATAATAATAATAATCTATGATGCTGTGAGTTCTGGTCAGATGAGAAGAGTTTGGTCCGGGAAATACAGCCATCACATGGAGTGTGTTTTCTAGACAGAACGCACTCATGTGAAATTAGCCTTAGGGCTCATGCCCACTAGTGGACCCACGGATGCTGACCCATTGACCTGAATGAGTCCGCATCTGCCATATACGACCGAAGATAGGGATTCAACTATTTTTTCGCAGTGCAGAGACACGGATTGGAAGCACTACAAAGCACTTCTGTGGGCTTCTGATCCGTGCCTCCGCACCGTCACCACAAAAAGACAGAAAATTTTCTATCTTTGGCCATATGTTACGCATCACGTAACCATTCAAGTTAATGGGTCCACATCCGCAAGCATAGTGCACACGCCCAGTGCCCGCAAATTGTGGACACTGAGCAAGTACGTTCGTCGGCATGAGCCCGCAGCGAAGTACAGTACCAGCTAAGTTTGTGAGATTACTCAAATATCATGTACACTTTGGGATTTTTTTTCTGTGTGGAAGTTGACCTTCTGTGTGGATTCAGATATCTGCAGCTTGTCAATTATGTTTGTGGTTTTAGGTGCGGATTTCACCCTTTTCTAATGAAGGGCCAAACCGCTGTGTTAGAATGCGCAGTTTTTGGTGCAGTTTGGGTGCAGAAACATACTGAAATTCTGCTGCACGCTGACCTGAGTGCAGGTACCTTTGGTGTAGTGGCGCATGCACAGTTCCTGCTTCAGCAGCTCATCACTAACACATCAGGGCCTGTCAATTCACAAGTCATGGTCTGGCTGCAAGTCTAGTGAACCTCAATTAACCGCCTGACTAGAATCTACTGCTAGATCGGATCATGGTCTGGCTGGGACATGTGGCCATAATACCAAGCAGAAATGTTCCCTGTATTGAGCTTCAGATCCTAGATTTGAAGTCGCTTCTCTCAAAACTTTGGTTTAATGCTGTACGGAGATCCATCTCCATACAGCATTAGGAGTAGTGAGTTTCAGGAAGTCTTGCGAGAATTAGATGAAGAGCTTTGGTATTTTATTTTTAAACTGAAAAACCATTTTAAAACTTGGATCCAAACTCGGGTTCAGTTCCAAAGTACCATTCGGAACTGAAGCCGACTTTGACAGATCTCCGTACGGCATTTAACCAAAGTTTTGGGCAAAGGATCGGAAGCTCGCTTCGCTCATACCTATTACTAATGTTTAGGTTGGTAAAATCTGGGCAACCAAAACCCCGACCCGGGAACGCCCCAACTCCACCTGGAAATGCCCACTTAATTGTTAGCTCCACCTATTTTTGGACCAAGACAGTCCGAACTTGCCAGGACTGTCTCTGAAAATCAGGGACAGCCCCTGCTAATTTGGGACAGTTGGAAACTATGACACAGTGGGAAAAAAAGAAAGTTTGTTAAAAACGGATAGTCAGTTTTTAACCGACTTTTTTTCACTGATGACTTTCTGAGAAACCGACGTTAAAAACGGTCCCCTTCAATTGTATGGCGGCTGTTAGTCAGCAAACATGGATGAGATACAACATCAAAGTCAGTTATTCATGGGCCATCAAAAAAACTACCGTGTGAGTAACCACATAGATTATCACTGTTCTTAAAACGGACGTGGGACTGCCATTAAAAAATGTCCATCACACGTCTGTGTGAAGCTAGCCTTACACGGTGTGAAACTAGAAGCTTGGAGGCGGTAAGTGTGTGCAGAAAGTAGGAGACACATCACTGACTATGTTATTGGAAATGTTGTCAATTCTCCATTGTATATTCATGCACACAATATCACGTGGCAGGCGATCATTTCCCTGATCTCCCGCCTTTTTCCCCTCAGCAGGTCACATGACTAGCCAGGTTCCTTCCATACGGCATTTATTACTGTTGGTCAAAGACCATTAGGCACCTTCTTTCCATTTGCCTTTTATTCATTTAAAAATTCACTTTTATTTTTCTTCATTACAAATATTATAGATAGTTATGAAAAGGATGAAAACTTTCAGTTGAGAACTGCTGTGTTTTGTCACTGTTTTTTGGGGGTCCTATTTCTCCTTGGGGAGAGAACGCCTTAATCGGCATGAGGAGACTTATAGGCCATACATGCAACTCTGGAATTCTGGGAAGAAAGGGATGCAAATGAGCACTTAACAAGCTCTGCCTCTAAGGCCACCAGACGTAAGGCGGCTATCCTATAACTCAATATTCGACCCTTTAAACAGGTCTTGAGACATGACTCAGATAATAAGTAAGTCAGCACCTCATCTGCAGACAGCTGTTTCGGGGTGATTGCCCCTCTTCAGTGCAGAGCAGAGAGTACTGGCTTAACTGAGTTATTACAATTACATTATTACAATTCCTACTGACACATAATTTCTTCAACTTTGATGGTAAATATAATTTACAGACAAATGGGACAGCGATGGGCACGATTTGTGCTCCAAGTTTCGCTAACTTATTTCTTGGGCGGTGGGAGGGTAGAATTGTGTTTATGGAAAACCACATTCAGTTCACTAATCACATCGATTTTTGGGGTCGATATATTGACATTTTGATTCTATGGGAGGGCACTGAAACACAGTTCACTAATTTTGTCCCCACACTTAATCAGGATTCTGTTGGTCTAAACTTTACATCGGAGATCCATAAGACAAGCATTACATTTTCTTGACCTCAAAATAACACTGGGCTCTGACGGGGTAACTGGAAACTAAAGTGTATAGGAAAACAACATCTACAAATACCTTCCTTCACTGGGAAAGTTATCATCCACCAGCATTGAAGAAAGGGGCCCCAGTGCAACAATATATTTTATTTTAGAGAAAGAAAGTAGACTCCTGTATCGGAGATTCCTATCAAGAGGGTATACTAAAAAGACATTCCATCGAGCCTATATATGTGCCAAACAATGGCTTATTATAAAAGGGTCATTTATTTTGGCAGCCCTGGGCTCAGCATCAGTGAGGGGCCCATTGCCATCCCAAATGTCCATGCGCCACCAGCAGCACTATAACATTCTCATATGATATGCATACACATCGCTAGTGCTGCGATAACAACAGCCGGGCTGGAGTGGAAGAAGCGAGAGTGAGGTAGAAGAGACCAACGTCACTGCATGCTTCCTCCAATCACTTTCCCACCCCCTCTGATGTCGTGAATGCCCGCCCCTCTCTCCCCAGCGCCAGCTTCATCACCCTGTGGCGCACTGGGCTCAGTCTGTGTGCAGGCTCTCAGTCAGGCAGAGCGGGCCAATGTTTTTGTGAATGTGTTCTTGTGCTGGGCACCTGGGAAAAGCGAGACAGAGCAGGAGCAGTGGCAATGAGAAAGAGGCCAGCAGTGGCAACCATTTCAGGTAGAGCAGAGTCAAAACAAAAACGTATACATCAGGGCTGGCCAACCTGAGGCTCTCCAGCTGTTGCAAAACTACAACTCCCAGCAAGCCCAGTCTGCCTACAGCTATCAGCCTACAGCAGGGCATGGTGGGAGTTGTAGTTTTACAACAGCTGGAGAGCCTCAGGTTGGCCAGCCCTGGTATACATTAACCCGATGCCGAGACAGTGGGCGGCGCGAGTCCCCAATCTGTAGCGCCGTCTAAAGACGGCGCTGCAGAAAAGGGGTGTCAGGGAGCCCCCGGACGGACCAGCGGCGGGGGTCCGGCTGTGCCCAGTAGCCGGACCCCTGCTGAATGCGCCAGCATCGGTGAAAACACCGATGCCGGCGCATTAACCTTTCATGTGCCGCGGTCAGCGCTGACCGCGGCACATGAGGCGTGCGGCATGGTGTGCAATCTATTCAGGATGGCGAGCGGGGCCATCGGGTCCCCGCGCTGCTGTGACGGGGACCCGATGGCTTAGATAGCAGCCCGATGCCTTCCTTAGGCATCGTGGCTGCTATCCCTGCGAGCCTGTGCGATCCAGCCCCCTGGATCGCACAGGAAGCAGGCTGTAAGTGTATTACTCTTACAGCCAATGCATTACAATACAAAAGTATTGTAATGCATTGTAAAGGGGATCAGACCCCAAAGTTAAATAAAGTGGTAAAAAAGTTAAAAAATAAAGTTACAAAAAATAATAATAAAAGTTAAAAAAAAAACTGCCATTTTCCCAAAAAAAGTTAAAAAAATTGTAAAAAAAAAGAAAGGTATACATATTAGGTATCGCCGCGTCCGTATCGACCGGCTCTATAAAAATATAACGTCATCCACCCCGCCAGGTGAACGCAGTAAAAAAAAAAAAAAAAAAACTGTGCCAAAACAGACATTTTTTGGTCACCTTCCCTTACAAAAAGTGTAATAGCAGGCGATCAAAAAAGCGTATGTACCCCAAAATGGTACCAATCAAACCGCCATCTTGTCCCGCAAAAAATGAGACCCTAACTAAGACAATCGCCTGAAAAATAAAAAAAATATGGCTCTCAGAAAATAGCAACACAAAAAAAGATTTTATTCTGTTCACAAATGCATCTAATGTGTAAAACTTTCCAAAAATAAAAATGTTAGACATATTGGGTATCGCCACGTCCGTAACAACCTGCTCTATAAAAATATTACATGAGATGGCCCCCCAGGCGAATGCTGTAAAAAAATAAATAAAAAACTATGCCAAATTAGCCATTTTTTTCCCTCTTCCCTCACAAAAAGTGTAATAGCAGGCGATCAAAAAGGTGTATTTAACCCAAATTGGTACCAATCAAACCGTCATCTTGTCCTGCAAAAATGATACCCTACCTGAGACAATCGCCCAAAAAATAAAAAAAATATGGCTCTCATAAAATAGCAACACAAAAAAAGATTTTATTCTGTTCAAAAATGCATCTAATGTGTAAAACTTAACAATAATAAAAATGTTAGACATATTGGGTATCGTCGCGTTCGTAACAACCTGCTCTATAAAAATATCACATGATTTGCCCCCTCAGGTGAATGCTGTAAAAAAAATGCTAAAAAAAACTATGCCAAAACAGCTATTTTTTTCACCTTGACTCACAAAAAGAGTAATACCAAGAGATCAAAAAGGCGTATTTACCCCAAAATGGTACCAATGAAAACCTCACCTCATCCTGCAAAAAATGAGCCCCTACATAAGACAATAGCTCAAAAAAATAAAAATCAATGGCTCCCGCAAACCAATCCATCAAAATCTGTGTTGTAAAATCCATATGGCGCTCCTTCTGTTCTGACTCCTGCCATGTGCCCCCACAGCAGTTTACCACAGCAATGTTGCCCTATTCAGGAGAAAATGGGTAACATATTACGGGGTGCTTTTCTAATGTTACCCCTTATGTAAATAAAAAAAATTGGGGCTATAGCAACATTTTATTGGAAGAAATGAAACTTTTCATTTTCACAGCCAAGTGTTTCCAAATTCCATAAAACGCTTAGGGGGTCAAAGTGGCCAGTACCCCTTAATATATTCGTTGAAGGGTGTAGTTTCCAAAATGGGGTCACTTTTTGAGGGTTTCCACTGTAGGGGTACGTCAGGGTCTCTCAATTACAAAATGGTGCCTACAAACTATTTTAGCAAAATCTGCCTCCAAAATCCATATGGCGCTCCTTTCCTTAAAACCACTGCCACAAACCCACAGAGACGTTTACCACCACATATGGGGTATTTCTGTAAACTGCAGAATCAGAGTAATGTATATTGAGGTTTAGTTTGCTGTTAACCCTTGCTGTGTTGCAAGAAAAAAATTATTAACATCAATAATTTTCCCAAAAAGTGAAATTTTGCTGAACTTTGTAGGATGGAAAAATGTCGCGTCCTGCAAAAAAAGGTATACTTTTTTTTACAATGGAACTCTATGGTGACGGATGTCACAGCATGGCATTTGTCTGAGGAATCCGGCCCACGATCATTGAAGTGAACGGGGCCTAATACTTATTATAAGTGAATTATGTCAATTGTATCTGCCGTGACAAATGCAAGAGTAGCGGGAAAAGAAAGAAACAGATGCTATTTAAAACTTTATGTACAAAGTGAATAGGTAGAATCACTATAAAATTATACTATGTAGTACCTGGAATCTGCAGAAACATGTCTCAGGATTGGTACTGGACTGTAAAGGCCCATTCACACGATCGTAGTATTGTGGGTCCGCAAAAATGCGGACCCACAATACTATGGGTGCCGCCCGGCGTGTGTTCTGCAACGTTGCCGGGCGCCCCATTGAAAACGCCTATACTTGTCCGCTGTTGCGGACAAGTATAGGACGTTCTATTTTTATATGCGAAGCTGCGGCACGGCCCCGTGCCGCGGCTGCCCGCTCTAATAGAAGTGAATAGAACATGAATATTGCGTGAATTGAACGTGAATATTGTGGAATAGATGCGGACCCATTCACACAGTCGTGTGAATGGGCCCTTAATAGGCAGTGAAAAGTTAAAAATAATACCTGGAAGCTCACTGAAAACCTAAGTCCAGAATCATGTGTAATAGGAAAACTATAACTTAGGGCTCATGCACACGAATATATTTTCTGTCCGTGTCTGTTCCGTGTGCATTCTGTTTCCTTCTGTCCGTATTTCCGTTCCACAAAAAAATAGAACATGTCCTATTATTGTCCGCATTAGAGACAAGGATAGGACTGTTCTATTAGGGGCCAGCTGTTCCGTTTGCGGATCCGTTTTTTTATACGGTCGTGTGCATGAGGCCTTAGGGGACCATTTATCAAACTGGTGTAAAGTAGAACTGGCTTAGTTGCCCAGAGCAACCAATCAGATTCATCCTTTCATTTTCCAAAGTAGTTGTCAAAAATGAAAGGAGGAATCTGATTGGTTGCTATGGGCAACTAAGCCAGTTCTACTTTACACCAATTTGATAAATGAACCCCTAAGTCCTACGACATGCGCATAAGGGTCCATTCACACATCCATATTTTGTAATCTGCATGCGGACCCATTCATTTCAACTCAGTGTGCTGTCCACATCTGTTGTTCCTTTCCGTTATGTGGAGCCGCAAAAAAAATAGAGCTTGTTCTACTATTGTCTGCAAAATGCGGTCCGTTGTCCCATTGTAGTCAATGGGTCCGCAAAAATGCAGATGACATGCGGAATGCATCAGTATGTCATCCGCAATTGCGGATCCGTTTCCAGGAAATAGAAAGACATTTTATTTTAGCAACCTAGCAACATATATTCCGCCTTTCATTTTTTTTTTTGCGGAAAAACGGAACTGTTGCACAATTCGTAATAACGGAAGGTTTTTGCGGAAACACGGATACGCATAAAACGGAACGAAAATCTGGAAAACAAAAATACGGATGTGCGAATGGACCCTTAGAAACATAAGGTAACTAATGAGTTAAACATTAGAGCAGCAGGAATGAGGTAGTAATGCAGGATATCTGACACAACAACCCAGCTTCACACGTCACATACCAGATTGGGGTGGCAGGACTAATCTGTTTTAGGGACACTTGTAGAAGTTGTACTTATTGAAATAGGAGACAGAACCACAATGTGAGGTGAGGAGGCTGTCAGCAGCTGTGGTCTCCTGAGATAAGAGATGTATCCAGAGATGTAGGTGGACATTGTAGCAACACAAACTGTGACAACACAGCAGTTCTCTATAATATTTTTTAATGGAGAAAAATAAAAGCTAATTTTTAAATGAATGAAAGGCAAATGGACAGAAGGCGCCTAATGGTCTTTGACCAACAGTAATAAATGAATATAACAGGCCCCCCTTGGACGTGCTCCTTCCATACACAGGACGTCTCCCTGCAGCAGCTGAACCTTGCACTCCCCGCCCCTCCCACTGATAACTAGGATGCTGCAGCTGGCAGACCGGTCGCCATGACAACCCCCTGTCATTCGGGGGAGGGGACCGGAGCGCTGTATCCTTCACCTGTTAGCTGTGTTCACACATATTATCTAAACCAGAGAGATGGCACAAAACCTCCCAACACATGACGTCCATAGTGATGTATCCGAGATGGCAGAGTCCTATGGAAAGCCCACAAAGACAGACAGACGTGCACAGGGCCTGCAGCCCGCTCGCCCCCAGCCCCCAGCCCCACCATATACTACTGAGACACTGACTAGGGGATGGGCACAGGGGGAGAGCAATGCCACAACACTGCAAGGGGGAGAGGAAACAACGACCCACCTATGGCACTGGCTGGGTGTCCTCTGCAGGGTGTGCTGCCTCTAGCTCCTGGTCCTCATTCTCCGGGTGATACAGGCAGTGTCTGTGCTGCTCACTCACAGTCCTGTGGTAGCCGCACTGCATGTGGAGGAAGGACTGGCAGCTTCCTTCCTGTCACCAGCCT
This sequence comes from Rhinella marina, assembly GCA_900303285.1. Lineage (NCBI taxonomy): Eukaryota > Metazoa > Chordata > Amphibia > Anura > Bufonidae > Rhinella > Rhinella marina. The sequence continues at coordinate 74,408 of ONZH01024122.1, forward strand.
CAGCAGCAGCAGCTGGGAGCTCCTCTTATGGAGGGGCGTTAGGGACACAATTCTCCTCTCCTCTCCACATAGGATGCAGGGTGCAGCAGGAGCCTGCCTTCATGTGTGCTTCAGCTCTATATGTGAGGGTATATATATATATATATATATATATATACATACATATACACACGTATGCTGCAATTCTATATGTGAGGGGAGATATATATACATACAGGTGTGCTGCAATTCTATATGTGAGGGGAGATATATATACATACAGGTGTCCTGCAGCTCTATATGTGAGGGGATATATACACACACATGTATGCTGCAATTCTATATGTGAGGGTATATATATACGGTATATACATACATGTATACTGCAATTCTATATACCTGGGGATATATATATATATATATATATACATATGTATGCTGTAAATATCTATATATGTGGGAATATATATATATATATATACATACATGTATGCTGTAATTCTATGTGTTGGGATATATATGTGCTGCAATTCTATATACCTGGGGATATATATATATATATATATATATATACATACGTACGTACATGTATACTGCAATTCTATATACCTAGGGATATATACTGTATATACAGTATGCTGTAAATATCTATATGTGTGGGGATATAAATATATATATACTGTATATATATATATATATATATATATACACATACATACATATATGTATGCTGCAATTCTATATACCTGAGGAAATATATATATATATATATATAAGTATACTGCAATTCTATATGTGTTGGGATATATATATATGCTGCAATTATATACGTGTGGGGTTAAATACGCATACATATATACTGCAATTCTATATGTGTTGGGATATATATATGCTGCAATTATATACGTGTGGGGTTAAATATGCATACATATATACTGCAATTCTATGTGTAAAATGGGGTCACTTTTTGGTGGTTTCCTTTCTAGGGGTACCTCAGGGTCTCTTCAAATGTGACATGGCATCCAAAAGCCATGCCTGCAAAATCTGCCCTCCAAAAACCATATGGCGCACCTTCCCTTCAGAGCCCTGTGTGCCCATACAGCACTTTATGACCACATATGAGGTGCTGCCTTATTCAGGAGATAATGGATAACAAATAGTGAGGTGCAGTCTCTTCTGTTACCCCTTGTTAAAATTTGGGCCTAAAGGGACATTTTGTTGTAAAATATGTCTTTTTTCAGTACCCCCTTTAGCATTGAAATATTTAAAGTATTTTGGGGGGATTTGTTTTGCTCTGTTTCGCCACCTGCCATTCATTTTGTATTTTTTCAGATTTTATCTGTTTTACAGATTTTATTAAGTCCTTTGTAAATACTTTTGTGTCCTTCATTTCTTATTTCCCAAAGACCTTCAGCTAACATCTACAGCTAAATAATGCAAGTGCAGAAGACACCACTAAAAACATAAAAGTTCAGAAAAACGCAGCCGAAATCTACGTGTGAACCCACCTCATACAGATGGATAATATGGCTGACATATCCAAAAAATTGCTGTAGGCAATAGTCAAATGATACATACATCAATACAATACATAGAGTTCTAGTAAAGGCATATTAAAGGAGTTGTCTGGGCTACAGATATCAATATCAGATTGGCGGAGGTCCAACTCTCGACAATCAACTGCCCTACAATCAATTGTTTGAAGAGGCTGCGACATGTGTGCTTGTGTAATCAATACCATTGTAATAACCTCAGAGTATAATGCCCAGCCAGTGCATTGAGGCTTCATCATCACAGTAGAACCCAGGCCATTATAGTAAAACCCATACAAGCTACATTGTGACACCACTATAGCAGAACCCTAATTAGAACCATTGTGATATCATTACATTACAACCATGACCAGAACCATTGTGACATCCTTACAGCAGACCTAAGACCAGCACCATTTAGACATCATAACATTAGAACTCAGCCAAGCATGATTGTGACATTCTCACAGAAGAATCCAGGCCAGCACCATTGTGATATCATCACAGTAGAACCTAGGCTAACACCATTGTGACATAATCATAGAAGAAACAAGACTAACACCATTGTGACATAATCATAAAAGAAATAAGGCTAACACCATTGTGACATAATCCTAGAAGAAACAAGGCCTGCACAATTGTGACAACATTAAAGTAAGGCTAACAACATTATGACATCATCGCAGAAGAATCAAGTCAGCACAGTTGTGAACACATAACATTACAATCACCACAAGCACCATTATGACATCATGACAGTAGAACCAAGCCCATCTCAAAGAGGTTTTCACATACTTTTATACTGATGGCCTATCCTCAGGATAGGCTATCAATATCTGATGGGTGGGGGTCCAACACTGCAAACATCCACCGATCAGCTGTTCCGAAGTAACTATTGCACTGTATCTACATAGCACTGGGCATTGTGTAGTTCAACTGGTTACTGCAGCACTGCTCCCATCCACTAATGAACAGTTGATCGTGGATGTGTAGAGTGTTGGGCCCCCGCCAATCAGATATTGATGACCTATTCTGGGATAAGGTCATCAATTTAAAAGTACAGTGTAAACGCCTTTATGCATAGTTCTGGCACCAGAGCTACTTTAGAACATGATCAGCTGGGCTACAGGGTGTTGGACCCCCTCTCATCATATATTGATGGCCTATCTGGAGTATAGGAGGTCAATAAAAAAGTACGGGCAAACCCCTTTAATGACATACACCAGAACAATTGCAACAGCCTCACACTAAAATGAAGATAAAATTATGACATTGTCAGAATTGTCATTGTGACATCATCAAAGAAGAACCCATCCTATTGTTATAGACCACTGTGAAATTATCACAGTAGAACTGAAGCTTGGACAATCATGAAATCAAATTATCCCAGTATTACCGTGTTTCCCCGAAAATAAGACCTACTGCTATTTTGCCTTGTTTTTGGAGTAGGCTTAAAATATAAGCCCTACTCCAAAAATAAGCCCTATCTACATTAAGGAATCTATTGTATATGATGTGACGTCAGTGACGTCACGATCACTGAAAATCGTGTTACAGTCCGGCCCGGCGGGGAAGGGAGGGTTCCACAGCCCAGAAAGTTATTGTATTAGCCAGTCAAGGCCTCTCTGCTGGTGGTGCTATCTAGGGGAAAAGGAGGGGGGGGCGGCAAATGTGTAGCGCCGCTGCGGCGTTCATTACTGGGGTGCCGCACCCGCACGTACGCCTTCCAGCGCTGCCCGCTACTCTCTCACTCACTAAGATGCGCCGCCACTTTCTGTCTGTCCACTGCAGAGCGAGGCGGCACCTGTCCTGAGCTGTGCCCCTGTGCTGAGACAGCAAAGGCCTGCCCCGCCGATCCCACCCTCCGAGGACGTGACTTCTCAAGCACTTCTCTGCAGAGTGTGTGCAACCGTACGGTAAGATCAGTGTGCTGCCGGCATGTGATGCCTGCAGCTACTGTAGCTCTGCCCCTTGTTTCCTTCTAAGGCCCCTCTCTGGCAGTGTGCAGCACCAAGTCAGAAGAGGAGGATTAAGAAGTGACATTTGTTCATTGAGCCAAAATAAGACCTACCCTGATAATAATCCCTAACACTTTTTTTGGAGAAAAAAAAAATAAGACCCTGTCTTATTTTCGGGGAAACACGGTACTCAGATCACTTTGATGTCATGGCAGAGGAAGTCAGACTAGCACCATTATGGTAACCATCAAACTATTATCCAGGGCTCCACCATAGTGTCTTTTTTATCATAGAACCCAATCAAGGAAGAGAAAGCACCACTGTTACGATATTATTATTATAGTGAAACTTATCCACAACACCACAGTTAAACCTAGACCAGCATCATTGTGTCATCATCATAGTAAAACCAAAACAAGCCCAATTGTGACTAAATAACCATTGAACCCATTTGCACCATTGTGACATGACCACATTACAGATTATGCCTTAACCTCTCTGGTTGAACCTAATCATTGTTGATATCATTATATTGGGACATATCCATTATTCATGACAGGAGAACCCAGCATTTGTGAAATCATCATAGTGGAATCCAGGGCAGTAACATTGTGACATCATCATCGTAGAACCCAGACGGAAACAATTGTGACATCATTACAGTTAAACCTATTGTGGCATTTTCATAGTAGTCCCCTGGGCAGCATTATAGTGAGATTATCACTGTTGAAACTGAGGTTAGCCGTATTGTGACATCATATTTCCAGAACCCAGACTGGCAACATTGTGACATCAGCACATTATAACCCATACGTTGACATTTATGACATCTTCATATTAGCATTGTGGAACACATCCACCATTTATGTCTTTATTACAATAGAACTCAGACATCACAAAAGAGCCCGAGTCAACATCAATGTGGCATCATTACAATAAACTCCGACAAAACCATTGTTATAATATCACAATACAACCTAGACTGGCACCATTCTGATATTGTCATAGAAGAACCTATAATGGCACCATTGTAACAACATCGCAGTAGAACCAAGATCGGAATCATTTTGGGATCATCACAGTGTTAGAAAGACCAGCATCAATGTAACATCATCATAGTAGAACCAATCAAAGAACACCAAGCAACATTATTGACATATCATCATTGCTGAACCCAGACCAGTACAATGCAGATTAAAGATGTCATTTTTCCTGCACGGTGTAGACCATAATGATATCAGCAACTCATCTTGAAAAAAAATATTCCCCACACAGCTCCATCAAGAGAAAAATAAAAAAACATATGGTTCTCAGAAAATGGCTGTTCAATAGCAACATGGTGCCCATAAACCCATCCATCAAAATCTGCGACAAAAAAGTCAAAAGGTGGTATTTGCCTTCTAAACCCTGCAGTGTACCCAAACAGCAGTTTACGTCTGCGTTTATGGCATTTCAGTATACTGTAGAATAACTTAAAGGATGTAAAGTGTCTCAGATGGCAAGAGCTGGAGATAGCATATTAAGCACTGAAATGGCATATCTGTGGAAAACTTGCAAATTTCAATATGCACAGTCCCCTGCTCACTAATCTCCTGAAAACACCTGTAGTGTCAAAATGCTTATTCCAACCCTTGATAAATAACTTGAGGGGTGTAGTTTTCACAATGGGGTCACTTACAGATTCGTCCACACTTAACTTATCTCAAAACTCAGAGTGGTGACAGTTTTGTCCTGATAGCAAAACAACATGATATCGCGAGATTGTAACTAAACTCTAAAAAACTGCAATACACGTCACAACCACTGGGCGGTGAGTGCTCCACATTTAGCTGATTGCTCAGCTGCTTTTTCTTTTGTTTAGAGCTGCTGGCCTCAGATGTGAGATATTTATCGGCAGACCAAGCTAAATGTGGTGAGATCTATTGAGAATATTTAATGTGCTAAAGTCAAACACATGAGAAAAAAGGAAAACTAAATAGAGTATCCAAACATTGTGTGTTACTGTCAGCTGGACTGTGTATCTAATCCTATCTTAAGTAATACTGTCTACAGAGTCATGTATCTAAGCCTATTATGTGTGATACTGTCTGCGTAGCAGTGTATCTAATCCTGTCATGTGTGATACTGTCTACAGTGTCGTGCATCTGAGCCTATTGTGTGTGATACTGCGTGAAGAGTTGTGTATCTCATCATATCATGTGTAATACTGTCGGAAGAGTTGTGTATCTAATCCTATCATGTGTGATACTGTCTGAAGAGTTGTGTATCTAAACCTATCATGTGTGATACTGTCTGGTTACCAGTGTATCGAATCCTATCATATGTGATACTGTCTTCAGGATTGTGTATCTAATCCTATCCTGTGTGATACTGTCTGCCAAGCTATGTATCTAATCCTATCATATATAATACTGTCTGAAGAGTTGTGTATCTAATCCGATCATATGTAATACTGTATGCAGAGTTGTGTATCTAAGCCTATCATGTGTGATACTGTTTTCTTAGCTGTGTATCTAATCCTACTTTGTGTGATACTGTTTGCTTAGATGTGTATCTAATCCCACCTTGTTTGATACTGTCTGCTGAGCTGTGTATCTAATCCTATCATGTGTGATACAATTTGCAGAGTTGTGTATCTAATCCTATAATGTGTGATACTGTTTGCAGAGTTGTGTATCTAATCCTATCATGTCTGATACTGTTTGCAGAGTTGTGTATCCAGTCTTTCATGTGTGATACTCTGTCGTATCTAAGCCTATTGTCTGCTGAACTGTGTATCTAATCCTATTCTGGTGACAGTGTCTGCTAAATGCGTATCTAATCCTATCATCTGTGATTAACTGTCTGCTGAACTGTGTATCTAATCCTATCTGTGTGTACTGTCGACAGATGTAGTGTTAGAGTGGTGATACTGCTGATCTAATTCTATTAGTGATACTGCTGAGCTGTGTATCTAATCTACTTGTGTGAGTTTCTGCTGACCTGTGTACTAACTCTATTAGGTGTGATACTTCTTGAAGCTTTGTGTATCTTTATAGAGTGTATACAGATAGAGATAAGGACTCTCCTTGTGTTAAATACTGTACACTCAGCCACTGCTCAGATAAGAGAGGTGGGGATGGTGCTCATGTATTTCAGTCCTGTATTTCCTGTCTTGTGGATGAGCCTGATTACCAGTTAAGTAAGGCTACTTTCACATTAGCGGCTGCACGTCCGCAGGTGAAGGGTGCCGCCGGATCCGTGCTGCGCAGGGACATGTGTGGGGCCAGACCGCGCTCCTCCCCACCACACGTACATACACACAGACACACACACAGAATAACAATACAAATACACATACATACTTACATGCTCCCGGCAGGTCTCCACAGCGCAGAAGGAGCAGGACGGCGCACACATAGGACGATTCCCACAGCGCCCTCTGCTGGGCGCCGGGTTGGAATCGTCCTATGTTGCGCCGTCCTGCTCCTCCTGCGCTTGGAGACCTGCCGGGAGCATGTAAGTATGTATTGTATATTGTGTATATGTCTGTGTATGTATGTCTGTATGTATGTGTCAGGTGACGGATCCGTTACCATTGTGTCACACTGAACGTATCCGTCCCCATTGACTTGCATTAGGGGTCATTCCGGATCCGTCTTGGTGCGGATGCCTGGACCGGAGAGCAAACCGATAGCATGCTGTGTTTTGCTCTCCAGTCTGAAGACGGAACGGAATGCTTTTAGGAGCATCTGTTGTCTTCAGTTCAGCTTTGTCCCCATTGACAATGAATGGGGACAACTGAAGCGTTTTATTCCGTATTGAGCCCCTATGACGGAACTCATACCGGA
>ONZH01024123.1:0-22808 GCA_900303285.1 Rhinella marina
GCTGAGATCCAGTTTGCTGAGTTCTACTTAAAGTTAAGTGTTTTCCCTTCCTTTGTTATTCCCGTTTGAGTCTCTTGTCCTCCTATGCTTGGAGGAACGGGTTACTCTCTTGGTCACTAGACTGCGGGTGATCTAGGTGTATATCAAGATTAGGTTCCTGCGTATGGGCTTTCCTACCACCCGGCTTAGCTCATACTGGTAGCCAGCTAGGGCCTAGTCTTAGGGTCTCCTGCAGGAGGTGACCAGTTCCTGGTTTTGTCTGTTCCCATCCTTCTTACGCTCGGTGTGGCCTTTCCCCCCACACCAGAGCGTGACAATTATACACACAGAGTGGCAGAGGGGACGGAAGGAATGATTGATGAAGCAGTGAGCCGATGCCGGCTCTCTGCTTCATTACAACACATGCAAATGTCTCAGCGTCTTATGGACGCAGGCACAGCTGCCAGAAACCGGGACATACCTCCCTGTACCGGGACAGCGGGACAGCCACTGCAATCTGGAACTGTGTCACTGGATCCGAGACGGTTCGGTGGTATGCGGTAGATCCGCTAATAATGACAAGATCCTAAAGGTCTAGCTTTGGGGACTCTCGTGATTATTTGTTATCATTGCAAGAAGTAGGACATACATATGACATGTACATGGTTAGCCATTAGAGATGAGTGAATCGAAGTTGACAAAGTGGAATTCGATCCAAATTTCAGGAAAAATGTGATTCTTACCATGGGAACAAATTAATTTTTCTAAATAGCATATTGCCATGTTATAAGTGAAAGTAAGAAGCCTGGGATGAGGGAGCATCATAATGCATGCAGACAGCCAATCAGCAGATAGCCAGCCCTGTGATGTCACAGCCCTATAAAAAAGCCTCCTCCCACCGGTCTCCATCATTTTCCAGTGAACTAAGTGCAGGTAGAGACGTCACAGGCACTAGGGACAGTGTTTAGGAAAGACTTTATTCATAAAAAAAATGATTGAGCAGTTCAGGGAAATATTATTCGTAGTGTAGGGAAAGGATAGGGAGGCATTATCCTCTCTAGGGAGAGAGCAGGGACCAATAGGAGACTGTAAAGCCTGGGTAATAGGAGCAATTACTATTACACCTTGCTGCAGTAATTGGGGTTACTAAAAGTGTTCTAATACTACCGAATTTAGTAATTCCAGTAATTCCCAGCTTCTGTTATTGGGTTGAAAGTGTGGTCTGATAAAACCAGTTTTGGGGTGTATTTATTTAATATATAAGTACTTCCATTCACCTTTGCTTTTGGGGTGAATTTGCAGTTTGAAACAAACAGTTTGTGGGGTGTATTTAGCTGATATATAATTACTTCCATTTACCCTTGATTCTGGGGTGAATTTACGACCTGATTCAACCAGTTTTGGGGTTTATTTAATTGATATGTATAAGTACTTCCATTCATTCATGCTTCTGGAGAGAAATTGTGGCAATTCTCTTTTACCCTTGCAGTTTCTTTTAATTCACAGTATGTCAGTGGCCAAAATGTTTCTGGAGCTAGCAGAAGTAGCAGCAGAAGGGGGTGGGGGGCAGTAGAAGTGGCAGCAACATTCCTGAGTTGCCAGAGTTGTGTTTGGACCAGAAACCCAGTGGTCCTTGAATGGTTGACTCGGTCTTCTACTTCATCGGAAGTGACATCAGATGCCCACAGGCATGAGTTGGTGGGTTCCTCTGACATGAAGGTTAGTTGGCATGGCCCAGGAACAAGCTCTCTGTCCCCACCTATCCTCAATCTCCCTCTGTCATTTTCTGTTCCCTCTGCTCGAGAAGTATTGTATGCCATTGTTTCGGCTCCACTTTTCAGTGAAGAAAGTCATCTGCCCAGGAGAGATACGCTGCTTCCTGCAAGTAGTGATGATGAGAGTCGTGCGAGAGCTGGTGTTGTGAGTGGTCAGACATGTGACCCTGAGACTGAGAAGGGTGACATCAGCGATGTGCAGACATCAGTGGACAATGATATGGTCGATCACACGTGGGAGCCAGGTGAAGAGGGGCTTCATCATCATGAGGATCAGAGAGTGGTAGCTTGCACGTGAGTCAGCAGCTGAGGCAGAAGGGTGGTAGTGTGGCCATCAGCAGGGTGGCAGGAGTGAGAGGTCAGGAACCAAATGTGCCTGGGGTAGACCACACACTATGCAGAAGCCTACCTGGCCAGAAAAAAGTAGCAGTGTAGGAGTTCACAAAGGCAGCGGTAGCAGGCAGTTAGCACGGAGTGGTGGTGGCGGTGTGGCAATTTTAGATCAAGCCCCCGGAGGACGTCAGAATGTCCATTTGCAGAATCTGTGGGCAGAAGGTGAAGCATGGCCAAGGTACCAATGTTGGCACCACGGCTCTGCATCAACACATAGAGCGTCACTATAAAGTGGTCTGGGAAAACCGTGGCGCTAATATCATGGTACAGCCTGATGTAGCAGCCACTGCAGTCAATGCTCCATCACCTAAGCAGATGGGAGCTGTGTTTCCTTCCCATCATCTACTGGTCCTGATGCTCCTCTTCCTCCTACTCCTCATCACTCATTTTGTCAGCAATCAATCACAGAGGCGATTGCAAAAAGACTACAGTATACGTGCACTCATCCAAAGGCGCAAAAGCTGAATGTGCTAAGGGCCAAGTTGCTGGTACTACAGTCCCTCCTTTTCCATGTGGTGGACTCTGCACATTTCAGAAAACTGGTGGCTTGTGCCAAGCAGAGGTGGAGAGTCCCAAGCCGTCATTACTGCTAAAAAAAAGGCAGTACCAGCCCTGCACACATACTGTATGTTGAACAGAAAGTGGGCCAGTCCTTTAGCCTGTCAGTGTCTACTAAAGTTCATGGCAGCGCTGACGTGTGGAGCTGTAACTACTGCCAAGGACAATATATGTCCTTTATGGCCCACTTGGTATGTGGTTCCTGCCCAGCCACACCAGCAACTTGGCTAGGTGATGGCACTGACGCCTCCACATTCTCAAGCAGTGGGTCCTGCGCCAATGACCTTCCCTGCTTCCTCATCCTCTACCTTATCCTCAGCCTCCACTGCAGGCACAATTCAGAGTGCTCCTCTAGCATACCACATGTGCAGGGCACGATGTTTTTCACCTAGTTTGCCTGGGCAAACAGAGTCACACAGGGGAGGAACTGCTCCACGTCCCTCATCAAGAAATTGAATCCTGGTCATCTTCTAGCCATCTGAAAATCGTAACCATGGTCACCGACAACGGGAAGAACATTATGTTGGCACTGCATCAAGGAGGGCATAGCCATGCTCCCTGTATGGCACACGGGGGTAATCTGGTTGTAAAGCAGTTCCTGAATTCTTCCACCCATCTGCATGATATCCTGAAAATGGCCAGGAAACTGTGCATGCACTTCAGCCACTCTTGCATTGCAAAGCACATCCTTCTTGAGCTGCAAAGGCAGAATGGCATTCCCCATTTTGCCTTTGGAGGAGAACATTCACGCACAAGCAATGTATTAAAAAAAAATGGGTAATTTTTCTGCACAAGTGACAGAAGAGGAGGAGCAGGAGTCACTAGTATATGCACCAATTGTCTGATGATCCCAACGGTGGGACCTGCACCTAAATTGTGAACAGAGCTGCTCCCAAAGAAATGATTAGGAGTGCACCGTACATGTGTGGCTACGGCTCCCATTAATTTCTATGGAGCCGATAGAAATAGCCAAGCCAGCAGTGCGCCCTCCTCAACTTTCCCCACTCTGCTCTCTATATAGGTGCGGGTCCCCCTTTAAGTCTAGAGTCTCTGATAAGCAGTTCTTCACCTGCGTACTGCTGAAACCACCCAGCAGCAGCAAGACATGGAGAAGAGCCTGAACCAGCCGGTGGTGGCATACTTGGACTGCACCCTACCATCTCACATAGAAGATCCCCTGGACTACTGAGCAGCCAAACTTGATTTGTAGCTGCAACTGGCCGATATTTCCCTGGACAAGCTTTCTTTCTAGGCCAGTAGTGTGGCATCAGAGAACTTGTTTAGTGCGTCAGGGGCATAGTTTACCTCAAAGAGAACTCTTTCCACCCAAAATGTGGGGAGACTGACCTTGTGAAGATGAATCAGGTGTGGATCAGCCAGAAATTCCACACGCCAGTGCCTGATGCATCCAACAAGATCATTCCAGGTGCCACACCCAAACTTTGTCGAAAGAGACACATTTCTTCAGGCGACGTGCTTCAGCCACTATTCAGATGCTGCCACCCGCCTGATGCCACACACCTCCTGTCATGTTCTCCTACTGCCACCCACCATCTTGTGCTGTTACTGCCACTGCTTTTCCTCTCACCCCCTAAACCCCCCACGTCACTGTGACTCGACCACTGTGTTGACTCCTCATGTTGTTGCCACCCTCACCACTCTGTGACTGGGTCACTGTGTTGACTTTTCATGCTGTTTCCACCTCACCACTCTATGGCCCTGATTTATCACACCTTCACTCCAGAATTCTGTCTTCAAAAAGTCGCACGATAGGGCTTTTGCGACTTTTTTGCTCATTTTTTTGCGACTTTTTGCATGTGTACACCACTCACTCCAGTTTGTAATATGGGTGGAAAAGTGGGCGTGGTTAGCTATGTTAATGAGTTTCACTCCAGATTTATCATTGCGACTTTTTAAAAAAAGTCGCAAAATAGTCGCAATCTCACTCCAGGAGGAGGGTGGAGTAGGAAAAGTGGAATAGCTTCTCTAGACAGAAGTGTTAGGTTTAAGGACAAGCCACATTTATCAAACAACCTGTGACGTTTGATAAATGTGGCACAAAGTACTCCAACATAGATGCAAGCAAAACTGACTTCAAATATTCTCCTAATGATAAATTCCCCCCTATGACTGGGCCACTGTGTTGACTCCTGATGCTGTTGCCACCGCCACCAGTCACCAGGGCCACTCTGTTGACTCTTCATGCTTCTGCCACCCACCACTCTATGATGGAGCCACTATTGTCTCTGTTTGGTCTTGTTGAGATCACCATTTATTTTACCCTTCTTCTAATCTGTCAGAGGGATGGAAAACTGAGAAACATGACGGATCCTGTCTTTGGAGCATCCATAAGTCCTGTATCACATGGTCCCTGTTTTGCCTCAGGATATGCTCATGAGTTGAAAGCCAAAAGCAGGAGTGGGTACAAAACACAGAAGACATGCAAGTATTCCGTTCATGTATCTTTCTGTTTTGGATCTCCTGGTTTTTTTTTGGCCTTAGCAATACTGGTGGATTACTGAGCAATATTGTTTCAGCGTGTAACAGAACCGGTTCTGTAGAAATCTATGTGGAATCAGCTGACGGCAGTGTAAAAGGAGTGCGCTCTTTCACTCTATAGTAGAATCTTGGGCCACTGCATGGTTCTTTATACCTGGTGCAAACATTGACCTATAAGGCTAAATTCACACAAGATATTTGGTCAGTTTTGGCCCCGTAACTAAATAAGTGAAGTGTGCAGTGATTCTAAGAGTGACACTTGTCATCTGCGTGTCGTACTGACAGTACAGTTTCACTAACACAGTGGAATCCCTATGCATGTGTTTGCAATGCACAGTGTTCTTCATCACTATACAGGCTCTCAGCAGCCAGGAATGATTTGTCACAAATAAATTTGGATGAAATCAAATCTTTTTGGGAAATTCGACAACCGTCTGAATTGATTTTTTAAGAAATTTGCTCATCTCTATTAGCCATGTATTATGTTATTGTGTTGGTTCTGCCAACGCAAAAGCTTCTCCTCTAAGTAAATAGAAGAGAACTCCCCCCCCCATCTGAAGACATCTACATACCCTGAAAGTGGATATAGATAATGGTGATCTCAGAATAAAGCCTGTTACATACCCTGAAAGTGGATATAGATAATGGTGATCTCAGCTACCCATATTAAAAAAATAACTTCCACCTACATTCTTAGTGTCCTTATGTCAAGGCCCATTCGAATTGGCCAGGTAGGTGAGAAACATAAGAGGCTCCCAAAGGAAACAAAAGTCAGATGGGCCAAACCTGCCTGACTCTTGCTTTCCTGGAAGAGAGACATTTCTGCTTGAGCTCTTAGAATAAATGAACCTGACATTGCATCACATGGAGATGTTACAGACTAACCTTGGTTTATTCACACGTTGCTGCCATACGGGGCATTAGTGCAGTTTGATACCCCCAGCACAACTTCTCCTTGTACTTGCCGGCTGCAGCTCATCTGTACCATTTTAGCGGCATTGCTGGTTCTCTTAAATGGATATTCCATCTCAAACATTGATGTCATTTCACTAGCATATACCATCAATCTCAGATATTTGTGGCCTCTGTGACCCACTCCCATCTCTACAACGTGGCTTCTGAAGTGAAGAAGAGCATACAGTGCAAGCATTTACCTTTATGGAAGCCCTGGCTCGGCTTTTTCCGGCAGTTCCACAATGGTGAATGGAGAGGTGGCCGTCCATGCTCGGTGTGCTCTCCATTCGCTGCTATAGGACTTCTGAAAATAGCTGAGCTCACTTGCTTGGCTATTTTTGGAGCTTCCATGGGAATGGAGAGCATGTAGCTAATTCTCCTACACTTCAAGGCCCAGTTATAGAGAAAGGGCAGGGTCCTAGAGGTGGGACACACACCTATCTGACATTGATGGCATATCCTAACAATATGCAATCAGTATCTGAGTTGGTGTAACCCTTTTGCTGATCCATCAATGCAGCACTAACAGACAGTGATTACAGTGCACTTGAATCTTCTCTAATTGGAGTTGTCCGCTTCTCAAATAGAGACCACACTATCTAAGGTATATGACAGAAGGAGGGGCTCTCACATTGTACTTTTTTGCAGTCCTATGCATGTATATGTGCATGAATATAACTTTAATCTACTTTGGCTGTAGGTCCTGACGTGACTGTCACATAAGTCAGTATATACCACGCCACACCACCACCACCACTGTAAGTAGTAGTAGTGATAGAGTATAATCTCATGTCCAGCTCAGCAATCTCTTCAATCTGACATGTGAACACTGTAAGACTTGCAGCCTGCTGTCTGCATTCTTCTCCACAGCTTCCATTCTTTGACTGCATACTCACCTACTGTTACTTTGACATCAAAAGGTAAACGGTAGGGGCCTAGCTAAAGGTTCATGGGCTCTGGTGCTAGAGTTCAGCTTTAGCCCCTCCCCACCTTCACATGTTGGTGCACCTAGTTTTTTGCTGCCCGAGGCAAATATTGAACCCTCCCCATGCCAAATTCTCAACCTAACCCTTTCAGGTTAAAGGGGTTATCATCTTTTTACTACTGATGACCTATCCTCAAGATAGATAATCAATATCAGATCGGCCAGGGTCCTCCAGCACCCCCGACGATCAGTTGTTAGAAGAGAAGGCAGCGCTCATATGAGAGCTGATTTCTCTGCTATGTTCACCTGTTCTCCATAGCATTTGAAGTGATGAGCAGGTAAACAAAGCAGAGAAGCCAGCGCTCGTACAAGGACAACCAAGGAAAACATTTGGAAAACATTACATATGGCACTACAAAACATACAGGTAATATGTACCTCTTACATCCAGTGACTTCTTTTCTATGACATAGACATTTTCTTTCCTCTTCTTCTCCTGTCAGACCAGACCGCCATGATGACTTCTTTCAGTTGAGCCTTGTCTCTGCAGAGTTTAACAAAATTACATCTTACTTTCCTACTTTTCCATCATCCTCTCACCTTCTCAACACCCCATACTACCCCCTCAATAATAAGTCCACTGTGCTTCCCAATACTTTCCTTCAGAAACAGTCCCCCTTAAAATACTAGTACCACACAGTGCGCTAGTACAAAACACCCCTTTGTATGCTAGTACAAAAAATACCACCTTCCTTTTAGATCAGACCCCCATATAAAACCCTAAATGAAATCCCTCATCTCAGACCAAACCCCCTTTAGACCTCTATATTAGACTCCATATAAGATCCCAGTATTAGATCTCAGATCAGACCCCGATCCAATATCAGACCTCAGATAAGACCCCCATCAGACCTCCATACCACAATCAGACCCCCATTAGACCTCCCGACCGCCAATCAGACCCTCATTAGACCTCTCCAGAAACCCAGTCAGACCTCCAGACCCCAAATCAGACCTCCATTAGACCTCCAGACCCCCAGTCAGACCTCCAGACCCACATTAGACCACTCCAGACCTCCATTAGACCACTCCAGACCCCCAGTTATACCACTGCAGACACCCAGTCAGACCTCATGACCCCCCATTAGACCACTCTAGATCCCCCATTAGACCACTCCAGATTCCCAGTGAGACCTCCAGACCCCCGGTCAGACCTCTCCAGACCCCAAGTTAGACCTACAGACACCCAGTGAGATCTCCAGAAACCAAGTGAGACCTTTCCAAACCCCAGTGAGACTTCTCCAAACCCCACCCCCCATTAGACCTCCATATCAGACCTCAGATCAGACTGTAAAATAATAAAGGAACTTACCTCTCCTGCCGCCACTCTCCCTGTCCTGGCAGTCTTCTCTTCTTAGGTCCTGCGCTGCACAGTCACCTAACCTCCTACAACATCAGGTCAGAATGCGCTGTGTATGTCCTGATTCTGCAGGCAGCCAGGACACAGTAGCGCGGGCACTGACAAGAGCGAGCAGGACGAGGGTTAAGTACAGCGCTCACAGCACTTCTCTCCCCCTCCTGCATACTAGTGAGCGCTTTCATAATGGAAGCACTCACTAGTATTTCCTTTATAAAATGCGCTGCATCTCATAAACCGAAAAGTACAGTACCACTTAGGGGCTCGGTTGCAACTGTGACCGCTGCGACCCCTGTAGTTAGACCAGTGGCTAATAGTCTTCTTTTTGACACTGGGGAATGTCCAGTATCATAAATATTCTTCCCCTGTCCCCTTCACTTCAGTGTATCAGACTTACCAGCTTTTGAATGCCAGACATAAAAGAAAATCACAAAGAAGTTGCCCTGGCTTGTGAGCATGATCAGAACTGTGACTGATACAACCCTTATAGTTACGCCACTGAAACTGCCCTATAGAACTTCTTTTTTACCACACAGGACCATCATGCTTTGGCATTTCTGTTTATATTGTGTATAATATCTGAGATGACATCCTGATTCATCCATGATTAGAATATTGTATATGATTTTATATACTGTTGTCATTGTATACTACTACTTACCACTCTTTTCCACGATAGTATTATCCAGAAGTTCTGAGACCAATGGCCTGGTGTGTCCATCGTGCGAGTCTAATTCTGTCTCCACGTGTAACCCTTCAGTAACTGTAAATTGCACTGGGAATAATAATAAATGTCTTTTCATGACAACAGATGTAACAGGTAAGTCTTCTTGAATCTAAGATTTTAGGATTAATCATTATTTTGTCTATTATTTTCTTGTTTTTATAGTTCCAAAACTCTAATTAATTCTTTTTTTTTTGCCCATCTAGTTTTTTTCAGATACAGAGCTACAAATCCTCTGTATAGACTGTTTGACTGCAGATACCACTAGGGGGAGCTCACTAAAAATTATTTTCTTTTAACCCCTTCGCGCCCGGAGCTTTTTTCGGTTGTGCATTTTCGTTTTGCACTCCCTGCCTTCAAACAGCCATAACTCTTTTATTTTTCTGTTCACATAGCTGTATGAGGGCTTGTTTTTTGCGGGACAAGTTTTACTTTCCAAGGCCACCATTTAATATTGCATATGGTGTAGTGGGAAGCGGGAAAAAAATTCCAAACCGGGTGAAATTGCAAAGAAAACGCTATTCCGCTACAGTTCTACGGGTTTCTTATTTACAGCGTTCGATGTGCATTAAAACTGATCCGTTACTTTCATTCTACTGGTCAGTACGAATCCGGCAATACCTAATATCTATAGTTTTTCCTGCGTTTTCATAGTGATAAAATAATTAGAAAGTTGCCCTTTTTTTTTTTTTTTTTTCCTTGTCAAATCTTGACCCCTATAACTTTTTGGTATTTATGTGTACAGAGCTGTATGGGGGCTCATTTTTTGCGGGACGATCTGAAGTTTTTATTGATACCATTCTGGGGTGTGTATGACTTTTTGATCACTTTTTATTTAATTTTTTTTTAGAAAAAAAAAGCGACAAAAAACGGCAAATCGCCATTTGGACGCTTTTTTCCGCCACACAATTCGCCGTATTGGAATTTTTTTTTTTATATTTTAAAAGTACGGGCGTTTTCGGTCATGGTGATACCTATGATGTCTATATTTATTGTTATTTAGGTATTTATTTTTTACTTATACGGAAAGGGGGGTGATTTGAACTTTTACATCTTTTTTATTTTTTATATATTTTTTAACATTTTTTTTTAATTTTTTTTTTACTATTAGAAAGCTCAAATATGGGCTTATATATTGTGGCTTTTTTTTTTTCTTTATGAGCAATTCTGGGTTTTATAGACTCAGAAAGCCATGAATTGCTCATTTCTTATCCTGGCCTGCCATCTAGTGGCCAGAATAAGAATTGCAATTTGAAAACTGTAATCCTCACCAGCGAGGATTACAGTTTTCATATGGTGTACAGACACCCCGATTGGCCACACGGGGTGTCTGTACACCACCCGGAAGCGAACGCTTCCGGGTTTAGACGCAACTAGATGCCGTGATCACGTGTGATCACGGCATCTAGTCACCCCGGAAGACGCCGCCGACACAGTAGGTAGCGGCAAGTCTCTGCTGTTAGAAACAGCAGAGACTTGCCGGCCATGACGCCCGCCGCACCCGTGAGCGGGCGCCATGTGCCCGCATCGCCCCAGCGCCGTACATGTACGGCGCTGGTCGCGAAGGGGTTAAAGAGGTTTCTGGGAGTTAAATATTGACATCCTATCCACAGAATAGGTCATCAATATCAGATGTGTGGGGTTTACTGGCACCACCACTTAGCAAGTGTGAAAGTAGCCTTAGCTGTGGGAAGGGGCCACAGTGCTCAACCTCTTCCTTGGCAGGAGATGTTATATCCATCAGTCACATCGCCTGTTGGTGAAGTGAATAGGGTTGAGATGCAATATCAAGCACATCCACTATACAAAGCATAACACTGGGCTTGGTAAACTCAGATGTCAGAGACCTTGTGAGAGTACTGGGCTCCCTACATTGGCAGTATGAAAGAAGGCAGAGCCCCCCACTGATCAGATATTGATGACCTATCATTAGGATAGGTCAACAATGTTTAAATACTGGAAAACCTATTTAAATTAAATGCGTGACCACAAAATGACTTATTGTTTAAACCATGTTTAATGTTAAATACATTCTTTAGAATTTTTGTTTTTTTTTCCATGTTGCTATCCATAGACTTCCTGTTCATTAGCCATCTCAATAGCATGAAAGTAAGGATTACAATGAAATACGGTATAACACCTTTGTATTGATAACAAAGATCCAGCAGTTACAATAGGTGATACACTCTGTCTATCTACTCCACCTACCTGCACAATGACCCCTGCACAGGTCACAGAGAGAGCCTACAAAAATCTCCCACAGAAGTCTATGAGATCAGCTCCAGTCTATTGTGTCTATAGCCCATGTAGCTGCCGTGAACGGGAAGTCTAGATATATTTTAAGCCTGGTGGCCTAGTTATAGGATTTTTTTTTAATATAGACAGCGGCATGAAAAATTAAGAAATATCAACAAAAACTCAGAAAAAAAAATATATATGATAATATTTCATCAGGAGAAATCTCGGATTCAACAGTCATTAAGGGATGTGCAACAAAAAGCTTCTGTGATCTTGGGAGCCACTCCTATAGTATTGGAAATACGAAAACCAAATTTTTTTTAATCTGCCCCAGTGACCGGACTAAAGCTGCTACTCCAACTGGCTCCAGTGGAGGCATAAGTATCCAGACTACAGCCACTACTCCAACCCACTCCAGTGGAGGCATAAGTATCCAGACTACAGCCACTACTCCAACCCGCTCCAATGGAGGCATAAGTGTCCAGACTACAGCCACTACTCCAACCCACTCCAGTGGAGGCATAAGTGTCCAGACTACAGCCACTACTCCAACCCGCTCCAATGGAGGCATAAGTGTCCAGACTACAGCCACTACTCCAACCCACTCCAGTGGAGGCATAAGTATCCAGACTACAGCCACTACTCCAACCCGCTCCAATGGAGGCATAAGTATCCAGACTACAGCCACTACTCCAACCCACTCCAATGGAGGCATAAGTATCCAGACTACAGCCACTACTCCAACCCACTCCAGTGGAGGCATAAGTGTCCAGACTACAGCCACTACTCCAACCCACTCCAGTGGAGGCATAAGTGTCCAGACTACAGCCACTACTCCAACCCGCTCAAATGGAGGCATAAGTGTCCAGACTACAGCCACTACTCCAACCCACTCCAGTGGCGGCATAAGTGTTCGGACTACAGCCACTACTCCAACCCACTCCGGTGGAGGCATAAGTGTCCGGACTACAGCCACTACTCCAACCCGCCCCAGTAAAGGCAGAAGTGTCCGGACTACAGCCACTACTCCAACCCACTCCGGTAAAGGCAGAAGTGTCCGGACTACAGCCACTACTCCAACCCGCCCCAGTAAAGGCAGAAGTGTCCGGACTACAGCCACTACTCCAACCCACTCCGGTAAAGGCAGAAGTGTCCGGACTACAGTTACTACTCCAACCCGCTCCATTGGGGGCATAAGTGTGCAGACTACAGCCACTACTCCAACCCGCTCCAGTGGAGGCATAATTGTCTGGAATACAGTCACTATTCCAACCCACTCCGGTGGAGGCATAAGTGTTCAGAAAGTCAACCTGACTCCAGCCGTTGTGTGTCTTCTACTGCTGAAATGGCTTTTCTAGAAGATTTACAGGTTAATGTGGCCGATGCTGACTTTCCTGTCATTGTCAGAACTTTCCAGATTGTTTTACAGTTAAATTTGTATAGAAAATCTAAATGTCGAAGCCCTGAAGATACAATACATACAAGTTGTAAGTTGGCTATAGGTTTACAAAGGGGTTTGATGCTTTGTTCTCTTGGAATCATTCTAGCTTTAGCCGTTACCTCCAGTGAATAATCCCATCAATAAATCAGAATCTTGCTACTACAGATAAGTCTACTTTTTGGTTAAAGACTCTAATTTCTCACAAAACAAAATCACAACATGCCAGCAAAATTCTTTAAAGGGAAACTTACTTACCTGTCTTTCAGCGCTGACTCCCTGCTCCTTTTCCTCCTGTCTTGCAATGCAGAGCATCACTGACCGGAGGGAGAAGGAGCAGAAAGCCGACACTAGAAAACAGGTAAGGGCTTGTTCACATCAACGTTATGGATTCCGTTCTGGGTTTCCGTTATAACATCGTTATAACAGAAAATAACGGAATCCATAAGACGGAAATCAAAATGGAAACCTTTAGAGGCATTCCGTTTTGATCAGTCATAATAGAAGTAATGTATATAGGCAAGCATAATGGATCCGTCTGGTTTCTGTTATGCTGGACGGAAAACAAAGTTCGGTCGACAGGACTTTGGTTTCAGTCCAGCATAACCTAAACGAGACAGATCCGATATGCTTGCCTATATACTTCTATTATGACTGATCAAAACAGAATGCCTCTAAAGGTTTCCATTTTGATTTCAGTCTTATGGATTCTGTTATTTTCCGTTATAACGATGTTATAACGGAAAGCCAGAATGGAATCCATAACATTGACGTGAACAAGCCCTAAGTAAACCTCCCTTTACAGGTCTGGCAAAGTGAGTATGGGAGAGTGGATGGGGAATGTGCTAAAAACCAAAATATTCTTGCATAACCCCTTTAAGGGCTGCAGTTCCTCAACACTATTGTGTGGTCAATATAGAATAAGAGAACAGAAGCAAAGGGATGGCACTACTCAAACACTCCTTCATTTAACTCTGGAATAGTACAAACAGTCGGGAGTCGCTCTATGTGTAGACAAATAGTGGTGCTCAGCTGTAAACGGTGTAGTTCAGCCAGTACTGAAAGTCATCCATGAAGAAAGAAAAATAGCGGCAACTCACCATAAAACGTCTTCTTTATTGTGGCAATAATACACTTACATGGTCGGTGTGGGGGGACGGACGGTACCTCACAGAAAGGCGGGCGTCAGGCGACGGCCTTTTCGCGCAAGATCGCGCTTCCTCGGGCCTGTAACGTTATGACGTTATAGGTGGTCTAGAATATAGAATAAGACAACTAATTAATTACCTGTAAGAGTAAATTTGTCATCTATATGATATATTGTACATGTAACAGATTCTATATTGGCAAGACCATAAAGTGCCTCTATGAAAGAGTTAGAGAACATTTCTCCTCTATCATTAGTGGTAAGGGATGTCCTCGCCTCATAGAACATATTAGACAGGACCACGCTGGTGATCCCAAGGTGATGAGGTTTATAGGTTTAGAGTCAGTTCCATTGTATCCACAAGGTGGCGACAGACACCTGTCCCTTTTGAGAAAAGAAGCGAGATGGATAATACGCTCAGAGGCCCTTGGACCCTTAGGACTTAATGACAAGAATGACCTAAGTGTCTTTTTATAAGAGTATTCGGGTTTATTGTATATATTTTTTGTATAAGAGCAATGGTTTGACATGTGTTTTTAATTGTGCATTGTAGACTCTGTGACCGCTATTGCGCACGCGCCCTAGCGGCTTGCAGAGGTTAAGGGTGGGGACGTGATGCGTCATAACGTTACAGGCCCGAGGAAGCGCGATCTTGCGCGAAACGGCCATCGCCTGACGCCCGCCTTTCTGTGAGGTACCGTTCGTCCCCCACACCGACCATGTAAGTGTATTATTGCCACAATAAAGAAGACGTTTTATGGTGAGTTGCCGCTATTTTTCTTTCTTCATGGATGACTATTGTGTGGTCAGATGTAGACAAATGTAAGATAAACATTGGATATCATGAGCCAAGAGCAAAGGTAAGGCAGAACACTTCGCATATAGTAGAGTTATGTAATTTTTTTTTCTTTTTGAATGGAACATATTATCTGTGTCTACTAAGTTCTCTCCTATAGACTTTGCACACCCTATAGCTACAGCTAACCACTGAGTCTTAATTGACCACCACACCACCACATAGATTATTGGGCGCCATATAGACAAAAAGAGCACATGGAATGGAGCACACCTGTGATTACAAATTACCGTATACCAAGTGGGTATTTTATTCACATATAAAAGCATGATACAAAAACTCTAAAAAAATCTAAAAACTATTGAAAAAATCCATAAAGAAATGTGGGGGACATTGCAAAAAATTTTAATGAAATAAACTCCAACTCACACAGCACTGAGTCATATTATTGTTTTTCTCACTAGGAAATGTTATTTCTGGCTTTTGCTATCATTACTATTAGATATAGCTTTGAGTGCTGTCTGCTTTCATGTGTATACGTGACCTTGTCAGTGGACATGCTGTAAGGATAAGGGGTATTGTTTTTAAGAAAAATTTAAGAAAATCACATTTTCTAAGGCATACAGTCATCTAATAAAAGTAAAATAAGATGTGAACAAAATGTAGCTTTTTCCAAAAACAGAGCAATAGAACAGAGAATAAGACTAGGGTCAGCCCTCCTCCGGATATGTCCTTCTAAAGCCATCTGGCATGGTATAGTAGGTATAGAAGTTGTCAGATAATATCAGCCTCCACAAGGCACCTGTCATTTGCCTAAAGAACTGTTCAACGGTTCGCTAGCCTACCGCTCAATATGTTTGAAAGATTACAACAAATCACCTAAAAAAATAAAAAATAAATAAAGGGTTTGTTGTGTGTGTTACGTTTTCTCTGTCTCAGTTTTATCTATTAAACCTGAAATGTTTTATTTGTCATATAAAACAAGATGTTGTCGGGATGTATCCATTTTTTAAGAGGCATCTAAATGCCACCAATAGTGCACCACTAACCAGCAATGGTACCTGGCTAGTGTCTGTAGTCTTATGAAAAAGAATAGTCAAAGGGTCTCTAGGGAGCCTAAGCAGCTGGGCAGTGAGCATTTCAGAGAAGAGGTTATTTTATGTGATGTTCCCGAGCGAGATGGTTAATTGAAAACGTATGCATCAAGTGGAAATTAATTTCCCTCCAGCTCTCACAGGAGATCTCTTGGTGGCAGCCTTATCCTCTTAACAGTAAACTCCACAGCCCCCCCCCCCCTCCTTAAAGGGGTTCTCCGGGAATTAAGAAAATGAAAATACTTAAATATTACTTCATTATAAATATATTCCCAAATACCTTTCATTAGTTATAATGGCTCGTTTTGTCTGGGGAGCAATCATTAGGAGAAATAAAATGGCCGCCGTCCTATTAGCGCACACAAAACCTGTCCTAATCACACAGCAGGACAAGTTACTTCACACCGCTGAGGTAAAGAGCTGGCCTCATCCTCCTCTCTGACCTACTTGTCAGGGATTATGATCCTGAATACAGTTCATGAGGAGACATGAAGTACAGAGAGGACGGACAGGACAGACTGTGGTACAGAGACTGCATACAAATGCTGCTGCTCACTCCCCCCACCTCCCATCTGTACTTCATGTCTCATCGATGATCTCCAGTCCTACAGAGATCAGCTGAAGATCTTATCATCTGTATTCAGGACCATAATCCCTGACAAGCAGAGCAGAGAGGAGGTGAGGCTGCTCATTTACACATTGTTGTGAAGTAACTTGTCCTCCTGTGTGATTAGGGACAGGTTTGTGTGTACTATAGGACGGCGGCCATTTTGTTTCTCCTAATGATTGCTCTTTAGACATAACGAGCCATTATAAGTAATGAAAGGTATTTGTGAATATATTTATAATAAAGTAATATTTAAATATTATCATGTGATGGTACCATATTTCCAATTTTTTAAAATATCTAAAAAACAGAAATTACATTTTATTACACATAAGAGACTAGTGGATGATGCGGCTCCGCACATGTAACTGGTATGTTTCCACTATTGAATTTTAATGTTGTGTGGTGAGGTTAAAGATTATCCAACAGTGTCCCCTAAGAGTGACCTTCCAACAATAACCCTCTCTTTTTAATAATGACCTCTACAGCTGTGCACCCCCTTAACAGTGACCTCCACAGAACTCCACCCCCATAACTGTGATATTTACAGTGTCCTGCCCCTTTTATACTGACCTATACAGTGGTCTACCCCTTAAAAGTGATCTGCCACAGTGGTACAACCTCGTTAACAGTGACCTTCACAGTGCCCGCCCCCTTAACAGTGACCTCTACTGCACCTCACTCCCTTAACATTGACATCCTCAGTACCCCGCCACCTCAATTGTAACCTCCACAGTGTCCATCCCCTTCAAATGTGACATCCATGGTACTACGTTCCCTTAACAGTGACCTCTAAGAGTGAATAAAAATGGCTGAGTTGTTATGGAAACCTGTTCAACAATGGACCCAGATTATAGATGCAGCCCTGCCAATGTATCAACTGACCTTCCTGGCAAGGGGTAAACCGAAGAATTTTGAGAAAATATGGGGTCCATGGCCAGGTCAATAGTTATCTAAAATTGGGAAATGATAAGAGATACTATGAGATATCTGAATGTGGGAATAGGCGTTAGTGATATGCCTAACATTGGGAAATGTCCTTTAATCTATACACTGACTTAATAAAAGGAAAAGGTATTTGTCTAGGATAATAAGGGGAAGGTATAGCGCTGTGGTGGGTGTGAATGTGTGAGTGAATGTTGGATGTATCTCTGGGCTCAAGGAAACTGGATTCTACTGAGCAAAGCAGCTTTTATTGGCTTTTTCTTGAAAATAATTTTAGAAACCATGCTTTCACAATATGTATCTTTATTGTTTATGCAATGTTGACACCAGCAACTTTGGTCTTGAGACCCTCATTGTTCAACTGCTTTCTTTGTTTTGTCTTGAAAAACAAAAATAAAGACTATAAAAAAAAACTGTTATAACTGTGTAAGTCAAGACTAAAGGACCTGCGAGTTTCTATAATAATGGACATATGACTGTGTGAATGACAGTTAGAATCTTAATGAAGCTGCAAAATCCCATTGGCTAATACCATTTTTGGGAATATGTCTGGATCAATACATCCTAGAGAGCTGAGACCTGGTTTAAAACCTTCCCGGACACCTGATGTACCTATGTTTCAAATTTAGTGCAGATAGATCCAGTCATTTGGCCGTGCATAAAGAACAGAAAGCCAGAAATTAATTTTTATATATGTAAGACTAGCAGGATGATGCGGCTTTGCATGGGTATATTACCACTATTTTATTTAAAGATTGTGTGTGAAGTTAAAAGATATTCCCCATAAAAGTGACCTTTACAACACCCCAATAGTGACCTCCACAGCAACCTACCCCCTTAACTTTGACTTCCAACGCAGCCCACCTTTTTAACAGTGACCTCCACAGTGCCCCACCCCATTAACTGTGAAATTCACAGCCCCATGCCCCCAAAACAGTGTTCTTTGCAGCAGCTCGTCCACCTAAAATTGTCCTCCATGGCAGCTCACCCCCTTAACTTTGACCTTCACAGCAGCCCACCCAGCGAACAGTGGCATCCACAGAGGCCTGTCCACTTAACAATGACTTCCACAGCACCTTGCCCCCTTTCACAGTGATCTCCACAGGAACGTGTCACCTTAACTCTGAACTGTACAGTGTGCTGCCATTTTAAACTGACTACACAGTGGCCAACCCTTTAAAAGTGACCTCCAAAGTAGCCTGCACCCTTAACAGTCACCACTAAAACACCTCAACCCCTTAACAGTGACCTTTCACAGAGTTCACCCCCTAAACAGTCACCTGCACAGTGGCCCACCAACTTAACAGTGACATTCAGAGAGCCCACCCCCTTAAGAGTGACATACACATTGGCCTACCTCCTTAACAGTGACCTTCACAGAACCTGCTCCCTTAAAGTGACCTCTAAAGAACCCTGCCCCCTTAACATTGACCTCTACAGTACCCCGCCCCTTAACACTGACATCCATAGTAGGCAACACCCTTTACAGTGACCCTCCATAGTGATCTACCCCTTAAATGTGACTCCAGAGGGACCTGACCCCTTAACATTGGCCTCCATGGCATTCTGCCCCATTAACATTTGACCTCAACAGCAGCCCACCTCTGGAACAGTAACCCCCTACAGTGCCCTGCACAGCAGGCCGCCCAGTTACTTCTAACAGTGAAGAAAAATGGCTGAATCATTATGGAAACCTGGGTGTAACGGTGTATGTCAACACTGAAGGACCTGCGAGTTTCTATTGGATAATAAGGGTACTGTGGGCATGGCAATTAGAATGTGAGTGAAGCTGTAAGCTCCTCTTGGATAATACATTTTTTGGGAATATCTCAGGAACGGTACATCCTAGAGAGCTCAAATCCGGTCAAAAACATTCCCGGACAAATTTGGTGCAGATCAGTCAAGTCATGAATAAAAAACAGACAGACAGACAAACGACACCAGCACGGGTTCGACTATTTCATTTAAATTCATTTGTGAGTGAAGATATTTACAGTGTACCCCATAACAATGCCCTCTACAGCACACCTGCCCCTTAATAGTGACCTGCACAGCAGCCCACCCCTTTTTTACTTTGATCGCCACAGCAGACTGCGCCCTTTAACAGTGACACCCACAGTGCCCAACCCCGTTGACTGTGACCTTCACAGTTCCCTGTCCCCATAACAGTGTTCTTCACATAAGCAGTGTAGGGATAGGCTCCCCAGGGTACAACAAAGTCACAAACTAGGAAAGCAACTCCATCATCAGCTCTTTGGTGTGAACTGTAACTTTAACTGTGAAGTCCTTGTAATGACACAAAACAGAAATCCTAACTAACTTACTAGATGGCTGGTCTTAGTCTCTAGGATTCTTCATTCGGTCTTACCGACCAGAGTCTGCTCTGCATAGGCTGGTGACTGTAAATCAAACAAAGGCTTCTCCAACAAATGTAGGGTACCACAGTGTATATTGCTTTTGCTCCTCAGCTCTCATCAACGTTCCTGGCAGCAATCCTCCTTCTGGACAGCATCAGGGTCTTGGACATGATCACTTAGCTGCAGCTCTGGTCACTGAAGGGTGCTCCAACACCTGGCTGTCGATGGATTCTCTCATCAAACAGGTCCTCAGTGTCTCTCTCAGCTTCATTCTAAGAGGGTGGATTCTTCACTTCCTTTCCAGACTTGTATCTCCCCCCTTACATAGTAAAATAGTAACATAGTTAGAGATTAGCGAGCATACTCGTCTGAGCTTGGTGCTCGTTCGAGTATTAGGGTACTCGTAAGTGCTCGCTGCTCGGACGAGTATCTCGCCATGCTCGAGGAAATGGAAACTTCTGCATCGTGCTTTTTTGGCGCCTATAAACTCTGCCAATCACAAGCCAGGAGACTCTTCGATACACCCAGCATCACGTGGGGCCCTTACATGTCGATAGCAGGGGTTGGCTGGCCTGATCAGGTGACCCTGGAATATACTAGTGACTGGCCGCGGTCTGGATGTCATTAGGGATAGAGCTCCTGCGTTTCAGGGAGAGTGTTAGGGCCTGCATTTAGTTCTCTGTTAAGCATGAATCACCCACAAAGAACCCAACAGCCCTTCTAAGGGCTACAAGAATTTTTTTTTTTTTTGTCTCCTGGCTTGGCTGGCTGGCACTAGTAGTGCAGCTATCGCCATATATAACCCCTTTTTTTTAATGTTATATCTCAGTGATACAAATCCATTGCACACAGCAGTGTGGAACCATTCTGTGTGTCACAGTTCAGTACACTCACTATTTTCTGTCCAAGAGAAACTTTCTGTACGTCACTTAATACAACCAAGTCTTTTGCTGCCTGTCACGTGAATAGCTTCATCCCAAAAATCTCTGTGCGACATTTGTCTGGGTCGCAGTCTAAATAGCCACCATTAACAGGGTGTGAGTTAGGTCTACGATAGTTACGTCACGTCACGTTCCCAAAAAAACAAAACCAAAAAAAAATATATATAAAAAAAATATATAAAAAAAATAGTTTTTTTGTTGTTTTTGCTCGGTGATACAAATCCATTTCACACAGCTGCGTGGAACCTTTCTGTGTGTCACAGTTCAGCACACTCACTCCAATCCGTATTTTCTGTCCAGGTGACACTTTCTGTACGTCACTGGATACAACCAAGTCTTTTGCTGCCTGTCACGTATATAGCTTGATCCCAAAAATCTTTGTGCGACATTTCTCTTGGTCGCAGTCTAAATAGCCACCATTAACAGGGTGTGAGTTAGCTCTACGATAGTTTCTGCACGTCACGTTCCAAAAAAAAACCAAAACTAAAAAAAAATATAAAATAAAAATATATTAAAAAAATAGTTTTTTTGTTGTTTTAGCTCAGTGATACAAATCCATTTCACACAGCTGCGTTGAACCATTCTGTGTGTCACAGTTCAGCACACTCAGTCCAATCCGTATTTTCTGTCCAGGTGACACTTTCTATACGTCACTGGATACAACCAAGTCTTTTGGTGCCTGTCACGTATATAGCTTAATCCCAAAAATCTCTGTGCGACATTTGTCTGGGTCGCAGTCTAAATAGCCACCATTAACCGGGTGTGAGTTAGGTCTACGATAGTTTATGCACGTGACGTTCCGAAAAAAACAAAACTAAAAAAAATATATATAAAAAAATATGTAAAAAAAATAGTTTTCTTGTTGTTTTAGCTCAGTGATACAAATCCATTTCACACAGCTGCATGGAACCGTTCTGTGTGTCACAGTTCAGCACACTCACTCCCATCCGTATTTTCTGTCCAGGTGACACTTTCTGTACGTCACTGAATACAACCAAGTCTTTTGCTGCCTGTCACGTATATAGCTTAATCCCAAAAATCTCTGTGCGACATTTGTCTGGGTCGCAGCCTAAATAGCCACCATTAACAGGGTGTGAGTTAGGTCTACGATAGTTCCTGCACGTCACGTTCCCAAAAAAATAAAACAAAAAAAAAATATATATTAAAAAAAAATATAAAAAAATTATTTTTTTTTATTGTTTTAGCTCAGTGATACAAATCCATTTCACACAGCTGCGTGGAACCTTTCTGTGTGACAGTTCAGCACACTCACTCCAATCCGTATTTTCTGTCCAGGTGACACTTTCTATACGTCACTGAATACAACCAAGTCTTTTGCTGCCTGTCACGTATATAGCTTGATCCTAAAAATCTCTTTGTGACATTTGTCTGGGTCGCAGTCTAAATAGCCACCATTAACAGGGCGTGAGTTAGGTCTGCGATAGTTTCTGCACGTCATGTTCCAAAAAAAACAAAACTAAAAAAAATAAATTAAAAAAAAATGTATAAAAAATTAGTTGTTTTGTGTTTTAGCTCAGTGATATAAATCCATTGTCACACAGCTGCGTGGAACCATTCTGTGTGTCACAGTTCAGCACACTCACTCCAATCCGTATTTTCTGTCCAGGTGACACTTTCTATACGTCACTGAATACAACCAAGTCTTTTGCTGCCTGTCACGTATATAGCTTGATCCCAAAAATCTCTGTGCGACATTTGTCTGGGTCGCAGTCTAAATAGCCACCATTAACCGGGTATGAGTTAGGTCTACGATAGTTTCTGCACGTCACGTTCTAAAAAAACAAAACTAAAAAAATATATAAAAAAAAAATATGTAAAAAAAAATAGTTTTCCTTGTTGTTTTAGCTCAGTGATACAAATCCATTTCATACAGCTGCGTGGAACCGTTCTGTGTGTCACAGTTCATCACCACTGACTCCAATCCGTATTATTCTGTCCAGGTGACACTTTCTGTACGTCACTGAATACAACCAAGTCTTTTGCAGCTGTCACGTATATAG